>JAQJVL010001336.1:103197-208291 GCA_035578905.1 Stictocephala bisonia
CTTAGGATATCGAGCCGAGGATAGTGTCTAGTCACTTTAGAGATCACTTAGGATATCGGGCCGAGGATAGAGTGTCCAGTCACTTTAGAGATCACTTAGGATATCGGGCCGAGGATAGAGTGTCCAGTCACTGTAGAGATCACTTAGAATATCGGGCCTAGGATAGAGTGTCTAGTCACTTTTTATGTCAACGATGTGCTTAACGAATCACGAATAACATTACTATTTTGTCAATATAATTCAATATATTTTACGACATATACATCTAAATGACATATTTAATAGTTGCAATACTTTGGCAGCTATGGAGGCAAAATTGTAAATAAGTAGGAACTATTGGAGTTTAAAAATGAAACATAAGGAGGGACGGTAAAGTATATTTAAACTAGAACCGTACACTGATGTGAATTGTTTAGAGGCATTTGAGTAATCAATAAATCACACTATACTAATTTAGTAAGTTACCTGTGGGTGTATCAGTGAGGATGGATAAGTGTTGTTTTTGTTAATAAGTAAGACAAAATGTTGTTTAAGGGTCATTTTAAAATGCCAAATAGCCAGGAAAATTGAGATACTGGACGGTTTCCATAGAATCTTAACCATATCGGTAGGTATTGGTTTGGTTTGGTTGATTTTTGCTTCACTGATAAGCCTGATAGTTCTACCTCATGATCAGTATATGATCCTTCTCCTAACCTGACTTGCCATCTTCACTGATAAGCCTGGTAGTTCTACCCCATGATCAGTATATGATCCTTCTCCTAACCTGACTTGCCATCTTCACTGATAAACCTGGTAGTTCTACCCCATGATCAGTATATGATCCTTCTCCTAACCTGACTTGCCACCTTCACTGATAAGCCTGATAGTTCTACCCCATGAACAGTATATGATTCTTCTCCTAACCTGACTTGCCATCTTCACTGATAAGCCTGATAGTTCTACACCATGAACAGTATATGATTCTTCTCCTAACCCGACTTGCCACCTTCACTGATAAGCCTGATAGTTGTACCCCATGAACAGTATATGATCCTTCTCCTAACCTGACTTGCCATCTTCACTGATAAGCCTGATAGTTCTACACCATGAACAGTATATGATTCTTCTCCTAACCCGACTTGCCACCTTCACTGATAAGCCTGATAGTTCTACCCCATGAACACTATATGATTCTTCTCCTAACCCGACTTGCCATCTTCACTGATAAGCCTCATAGTTCTACCCCATGAACAGTATATGATTCTTCTCCTAACCCGACTTGCCACCTTCACTGATAAGCCTGATAGTTGTACCCCATGAACAGTATATGATCCTTCTCCTAACCTGACTTGCCATCTTCACTGATAAGCCTGATAGTTCTACCCCATGAACAGTATATGATTCTTCTCCTAACCTGACTTGCCATCTTCACTGATAAGCCTCATAACTCTACCCCATGAACAGTATATGATTCTTCTCCTAACCTGACTTGCCATCTTCACTGATAAGCCTGATAGTTCTACCCCATGAACAGTATATGATCCTTCTCCTAACCTGACTTGCCATCTTCACTGATAAGCCTGATAGTTCTACCCCATGAACAGTATATGATCTTCTCCTAACCTGACTTGCCATCTTAAACGTCTAAAGGGAGTATTAATTTAAACGTATTATTTTTGTCGATCAGAGTATACTTGCAAGTATCAGAAATATATATGGGTGATTTCCCATTTATGTAATTGTTTACAGGCTTAAACAAAATATCTGAAATAAGTGACATTAGTGTGTCACATTAGGCTTGACCTTACCTCCTAAAACACAAGATTTGTCACCTTTTTAAACAGAATATTTGATAATAAACTGTTTAAATGTTGTGCACTTTGACTTACGAAATGTACGGGAATCGCCTAAGCAGGAATTATTTTTCCACCATCAACTATTTGTAATGGGGCTTCTCTCCCCGCTCTTCACTGATTGTCATACGTACTAATGACACCCACCAGTTGAACACGCAAGTGTCTTGAACAGTCCTGAGATTTAAATATGCAAGATTCGAGAACATTTAATTCAGCGTGAGTAACATTTGGAGGGTTCAGTGTTAAAGTGAACCAAGTCCACTGAACCAAGTTTTGAGAAAAACTCATCTAAAGTTAAATAGCTGTAATTAATTATAGGTTTATCTTAAAACAATTTTAACAACTAAATATCAATTATATGAGCCTAACTAAGATTACACATATGTAATTATTTAAAAATAAATTACCTGTATTCTGTTCGACCACCGTTTAGTGAAATGCGCAGGACTTGGTCCACTTTGCCTCTGAAAGATTCTTAAATTATGGGATGAAATGAAACAATATAAAACATTTGGAAGTAGTTTATGTAATATACAGTGATTGATTACAAAATAGCTTTTTTTTACAAATATTCAATTTCATCATTTTCTTCGTCCTCATGAGAAGCTGAAGACCGAGTTGCCACGGCGCCAGGTAAGTTCCTGTAGTATTCGTAATAGATTGGAGGAATGAATGGGAGAAGTGACATCATGTCCTTTTTCTTGGCATCTTGCATTGGTCTGCGTGTTGAGTAAAGGCAGGTTTGTGCTACAGAGGTTAGGCATTGAACAGGTCTTCCTGCATCTGTTTTATTCTTTTTCAAGTAAATTGTTCGAAAAACTGACATTTCATTTAGGTTTTCTTTAAATTGAATTTCAAAAGGTGAACCTCTTTTGAACTTCAACCAGCGAAATTTCAACCAGTTAAGCGGTTCCTTGTCTTTGTCTTTCTTCCTATTGGTAATAGATTTTTCTAATGATGCTGTACTCAAAAATTCTCTTCTTTCCATGTGTACCACTTTGAAATGAGGTTGTTTCTTTTTAGCGGATTGTATTATTTTAAACCAACCTTCCGGATTATAAATGAACTGATGCTTTTTACTCTCTCTTTCAATCACACCGAATTCAGTGTCGTTCGGTAAAAAAGAATGACCAGATACCAGAAACTTAAGTTCAATTTTTTCAACTTGCAACTCAGGTTCTTGAACAAGTTTTAACAGTGTTAGGGCCATTTTTATATTTCTATTTTGCCCTGTACAAGAATCTGAGTAGAAAACAATATGTTTGTATTGGCTGGCATACTTCATAACATGCTTGCGGATACAAGAGGCAAGGTCTTCAGAGCCCCTTCCCCCCTCAGTTTCATCCCATACGTACATGTAACCAGTGGAGTCGTTAAATGAGTGAATTCCAAAATTGTATACATACAGGTTCCTCTTGTAGTATGCAACAGATGTGGACAGTTTAGGGAAAGGCAGTGCCTTCTGTAAATCAAATGTACAAACGTACTTGTTCTCTGAAGCAGACTCCTTGTCTTCTTTTAGGGCTTCCCTGGCTTGTTCTGCTTTACGTAAGTGCAATTCTTTTTCTAACTGTAGAGCTCTTTTGGCTTCCATGTCATTTTCTATTTTCATTTTTTGCAATATTTCATCACAAACTTTGCATGTGTCTTTAGATGGAACCTTAAAATGCAAATTGAACTTAGTAGAGAATACATGGTAATAATATTTTTCTTTTACTGGTTGTTTGTTCTCATGAGCACATTTTTCAACATAAAGGTTGTACATTTTTTTAATGTTCAGCTCGGGATTTAGATATTTTTTATTAATATTATCTTTGCGAGAATAGTGGCTTTGATAGCTTGGAAAAGACTTAATATGTGCAATCACATCTGTATCGTCAATTTTATTTGAAGGCCCTTTCCCCCTAGAGTCAATTACTCCAAAAACCTCCTCTTTACTTAGACATCGAAACAGCCGTCCCCAACTGATTTGCAACACTCGTAAAAAATACTTCTTGCATACTCTGATAGTTTCATCTTTGACAGGGATAAAATATTGATAGGTCCTAGTTTTTGTGGGAGCAGATCCATCTCTAGGTCGAGACCTGTGAATCTTTGAAGCTTGAACAATTCCTCGCAAAAACACATTTTGTTTAGAAAAGTCAGCTAGCTTCCAAAACGATTCAAAGAACCTTTCTACATCATCCTCTGATTTGAAGAGGCTAGGACATTTCTTTGGGCAGTCACAGTTAAGGTTTCTTTGAAAGATTTTGCTTGGAATAGCTACATTTTTTGCAGTTACATAAGGCTGCCCACTGTTACGGCACAACTTCCTTTTATTTCGAGTCCACTGTGTTTCATTTTTTGGACGTTTTCGTCCACGCGCCTGAGTTGCACCAATCTCTAATTGAATATTTAATTGTGTACTTGCTGATGAACTGGACTCCATCACAGTTGCTGATGTTGACGGTCCAGGAACTGATTCATGATCCTCTTGTCCTGCAACTGGAGACTGTGCTGACTGCCCACCTGGTGCTGACGTCTCTTCGTTGAATCCTGGTCGGGGACACAAACTTGGATCGTCCACTGCATTGCTGTCATCTGAAATCAATCCAAATAAATTATTACATCGTATTTAAAAAATCAACCTGAAAAGCAAACACAGATAACACGTGTTTAATGTGGTATTTAAGGAAAAAATATTAAAATAAATTTCACTCTAAATTAGTGGCAAGTTATAATTAACTGATTACTTATCACTGTTGAGAATCATGTTTCACAGTTAGAATAGGGCTTATATGTGTGTGATTTCATAACTGAATTTAAATATTTGTAAAGAAATGGTTACATCATCCACCTACAAGGAACCTAGGCCTATTGGTAAAACTATCACATTTAGCATGATTCATTTTAAAGCCCAAGTCTGTTACATTAGCCAAAGAAATTGTGAAACAATAATAGAACATAACAAATCATGTTAGTTCTTTACACAAGATTATAGTTATAACCTCCAATAAAGGCTAAAACATATCAGGGCTTATATGAACAAAGCACTAACCTAAAAATTTTACAATGTTTGTAACTCACCTGTTGAGTATTCATCAATATTGGGGCTCCAATCTTCATCATCAGACATTTTAACAATATAAAATATGAGTTACAAACTATAAAAACATATTTAGGTTAAAAAATAACTTAAATTCAAGCGTTAAAAGCTGCTGAGCAAATGTTAACAAATAGCCACTGGACTTGGTTCACTTCAACAATGAAGAAAATACAAATGTTTTCTGTGCATATGTAAACTACTGCTCCCTGGTGGGAAAATAATGAACTTAGGACTTGGTTCACTACTGCACTGAAAAATTAACAGTTTTAGCCATCTATTAGCACTGCTAGAACCAAATGGGCAAAAATTGGACTTGGTCCACTTTAACTCTGAACCCTCCATTTGTGCTTTTGTTATAAATCTATTTATTCATTTCAACATTTTATTTAAACTCTAACTATGCCAACTATAATCATGTGTCAATAATAAAAAATGTATCCTTAATCTGAAAACACAAAGAAAATTATGCTTCTTTGTTCTGTGAATTTGTTGCAGTAAATAATACATTTGTTTATGTCATGAATTTTATATTATTGTAAATACTTTATTTTAAATTATTTTACATTAATTCTATTTACATACGAGTTGTTTTAATTCAATTCCAGGCAATTCAATTAAATGTATTCAAGGGGTGCAATCGTTTTCAATTCATGAACATTATGAGGAAACTGCACTTTTAAACTAAATAATTTTTAATACTAATCTATTACAGTAATCCATTCGTTTAATTTTTATTTTTAATAATACTATAATGGTTTATGGATGTTTATTCTAAAATATTACTCGTCTTTTATTAAAGATCTATTGAAAAAGTAATAATACACAATGTAACATTAGTGAATTCCAATGTAGGTTGCTGGAAATCCGTCCATATTTTGAGTGTAAAGTTAGTTAATCGATATTATAGCATCCAAAATAATTTTGAAAGAGTATGAAGCATCAATAATAATTGAGTAATTCATATTGTTAATTTATTGATGTTCAAATGAGAAAAGTTCTTGTAAGTAGTTTCTGTCTTTTAGCGTGAGTTAATACGATACAGCGTTTATTGATAGAACACATATAAAACTATAGAAACCAATGTACACGGGATAAAAAATACACGTTGTCATGAGTAAAACTTAGAAATAAAGATCAATAGCTTCCATTAGCTAAAGTTAACAACTATTCATTGTAGTGTTCCTACACGTCTGTAGTCAACTAATCAATATACACAATTTCCTTCATTTCATAGAATGATGGAAAACTGAATAAATTAAAAATCCAATTTTTCAAACCACGCAAACCATATTTCTATAATTTACTATCATCAAATTCTACACTGGTAGACAAACGTTTTTCGTACGTTTGGTAAGGCTTGTGCACTACTGTCGTCGATGATGATCCAAGAAGGACTCCACTCCATGCTGACTGACCTTTGACCCGAGGGAGGTAGTGTTTTAACCTGTTGTGATAAACTTGTTTACGTACATTTGGTAAGGCTTGTGCACTACCGTCGACGATGAAGATCCAAGGACTCCACTCCGTGCTGACTGACCTTTGACACGAGGGAGGTAGTGTCTACGTCGACGATGAAGATCCAAGAAGGACTCCACTCCGTGCTGACTGACCTTTGACACGAGGGAGGTAGTGTTTCAACCTGTTGTGACAAACTTGTTTACGTACATTTGGTAAGGCTTGTGCACTACCGTCGACGATGAAGATCCAAGAAGGACTCCTATCCGTGCTGACTGACCTTTGACACGAGGGAGGTAGTGTTTCAACCTGTTGTGACAAACTTGTTTACGTACATTTGGTAAGGCTTGTGCACTACCGTCATTGATGGAGATCCAAGAAGGACTCCACTCCGTGCTGACTGACCCTTGACACGAGGGATAATTTATTACGAAGTTATGATATATCATTATAATTACAACAATAATACAATTAAATGGCTGTTTGCCTCAGAGATTTTTTTAAATAAATTTAAAATTTAATTATTTTTTCATAAAATTTAGGTTCGGAAATTTGAAGATAACTTGGTGTTTAAAACTTGTATAATTTGATATTTATTTTAACAATATTAAAAATAAATGCATAAACAATTGTTATTTAGCCTAGGTCATGAATTTAAATAATGAGACAACGATACAAAACTTGGCAATGTGTTACATAAAACAATATTAAGATGTATTCGGTAACACTAATTACAAAATACTTAATTAATTCTACCGCTTATATACAAGAAATATTAGTATATCTTGATTCTTGACATTGAATCGATAAATTATTGTATGGAATACAATAAGATATATTACTAGTAAAATGGTGTATGTTTGTAAGACGAGTGATATCAAACAACTGTTTTTATAGTAACAAACACATATTACTTTTACGGAATGATTGTTCTAACGATTTATCCATTCTCCTTGAAACATAAAGTCATGTTTTTGTTAGGTTATATTAAATGTAAGTATTATTGTCAAGGAACTTTGAGAGTCTGTTTCTTTTCGTGCAACGCCTACGTAAAACACTTTTAAATAATGATCATCTCCAAATAAATTTCCGGTAAATATTTTTATTTGTAGTTTCTCTTTTTAAATGAAATGTAAGCCATAATTGTGGCCATAATAAGCCTTCTAAAAAAGGTGGCTATATAAAATGTTTAACCTCACATATTTTTAAAATAAAATATATTTCAATAAAGTTTCAAGAAAACTTTAAATTAGCATTTTTAATTTCAAAACTAAACTTTTCAATGTTTTAAATATATTAAAAAAATTACTTTCATGAAAACAATTTTGATCAACCTTTGCATTGAATTTTTAAAGATTTATTTATTTATTTAAAATTAATAAACTTGGAAACTGCACTGCCACGTGGTGTGGCAATGTTACAGAAAATAATCAAAATGAAATAAACAATATTAATGAGTCCATTATCTATTAATAATATGAGCTATCTTCTACTCCGTGATTTGAGAGTTACATAGAAGTGATAAAAATTAAAACAATAAATACTGTATGTTAAATATTTTATAAACTGCATCAGAGTAACAAGACAATTAGAATAATAGTTCGTTATAAAATACAATTAATTAAGTTTAGAAAATATGTAAGAAATGAAAATAATAATAAAGTAATAATAATTAAATTAATACGAGATAAATGTGCATAGTGATAAATGATTTCCTCACTCGGCAATATTTCTTCACTATAAATATAATATTACTTATTAAATAAATATATACAACTTATTTGAGAAGTTTACAATTTAGTTTTAACTACTATAAAAATCTACTCCTCTGTATAATAGTAACCGCATTTTTAATTTAAATTATAAAGATGTAGATTTGGGAAAATTCTTTAAGTACAAAGGCAATTGGTTGAAATACTTTGGACCCAAATACTGATAAGAGAATTTATATAGTGACATGTTTACTTTGGGCAATCTGAAAGTTCTACTCTGGGTACTTATAGTGCTATAAATCAAATTATTAGTTCCTGTTTTACCACTTCTTAAATAAAACAGCTTCAAAACCTTGTAAAAAAAATAAATGTTGGATTGGAAGTATTTTAAATTCATTATACAAAGGAAACGAACTCTCTTATTTGTTTTTATATAAATTATTTTCAAGAAATTATATTGAATTATTCTTAATTTCTGTCAGTTATACTTGAAGGTTCCACCCCAACAATGAATAGCGTACTGTAATCTTGAATTTACGAAGGTATAGTACAATGTTCTAAGCAAGTTAGTGATACACAAGTTTTTTTGTTTAATAAAATGTTCTTATGGCTAATATAAATGTTCCACTCATATCAGCAATATGTATCTCCCAAGACATATTTTATCAAGAACTATACCAAGATACTTCAAGATTAAGACAGTCAAATTATGAAATGTAATTCAAAAGGATAACTTTGTTCAAAACTTTTGAAACTGAAATTTACATACTTTGTTTTTGCCACATTGACCACAATTTTGTTAAAATAACACAAATTATTTAACATTATAACATCGTCTGTGATTTGATCCCATAAGCTGATAAGATATTTATTAGAATAGACAAAAGCATTGTCATCAGTTTACCCTTGAAATTAAGCTCAAAAAGATTATTTATAAAGTTATAAAATAAAATACGGTAATAGCTACATATAGGCCCTATATTACTATACGTCATTTAAAAACTATTAACATTTGTTTTACGTTTATTTTGACTCAAGGTACAATATCGAATGAATTTGAAAATACCCTGTTAATCATTATATAATTTCAGGAATAACTTAAGTATATATTTTATGATTATCATTTAAAATTAAAAAACAGTTATCATACATTTGTAATCATTAAACGTATCTTTAATATTTTTGATAAATCCAAGCTAAATCAAACTATATTTTGATTTATTTGTTTGTAAAATTATGATTATTATGAGAGGAATGATAAATTCAAAATTATGTTTGACTATGAAAGACTTATTTAATCTTTCCATTAACAAATTTGAACTGTATTAGTAACAAGTATCGATAACTGAATTGAAATATCAATTATCGATACTTAGAAACTAATTATGTCGTACTCAAAGACCACCATTGTACGTCACGTTTAAACACACTGTCCATTAATACTGTATTACACAGTCGGTGGTCCTGACACGTGTTCTGTGTAATAGCAGCCCATACTATAAAACATAAAGTACATATATTACATTAGTTTTCATGATTTATTATGTTTATATTTTGCTTTAACTGTTTTTATTTCTTGTTAATAACAAAATACCAGAATTATTCTTTACTGAGGACGGTTGGTTAAAACTAAAATAACAATATAGTTGTTTATCAAAACCATAGATTGCATCAAAATATACATTGACTTACATTTATAGCAAAAAACAAAACAAAAAACAATTTATATATATATATATAAAAAGAACAACACTTAGCAATCTTTCCTTGATGTTTTTAATGTTCAATATCGATTTCTGTCTCGAAAGACCATCATCAGTTGAAAACAGAATACAAATAGGGTTATAAATATTTTTAACTTTAGAATAATTAATTTAACAGCTGATAAAGGTAATACAATAGTAATTGTTAATAAAGACAAACACCATATCAAAATTATAGATTTCATCACCAACAACAATATAAAAGAATTACATAAAGATCCTACAGAAACATACCACAACAAAATAAAATCTACTATCAACAAATCTTACATTTTAACTCCCGACCAAAAATTATTTTGTAGAACAATAAAACCAAATGCTCCCAAACTTTACGGTCAACCCAAAATCCACAAAGACCAAGAACCAATCAGACCAATTGTCAATGCAATGAACTCTCCTGCTCACAAACTTGCAAAAACCCTCAACAATATAATAAAAAATGAAATAGCACTTGAAAATAACTGCTCCTTTAAAAACACAAAAGACTTAATTGACAAAATTAAAAATACAAATTGCCCTGATAATCATATCCTAATTTCATTTGACATTAAAGATTTATACACAAACATCCCTGTAGAAGAGAGTTTAATTAACCATTCTTGAAGAAAATTTTACAAAACAAAATAAATTAGACAGCAAGAAAATTCAATAAATCATCAAATTAACAAAAATTACTCTTAAACAAAATTGCTTTCAATATAACGATAAAATTTATTCCCAAGATAAAGGATTGGCCATGGGAACACCACTTTCAAGCATCATAGCAGACATTTTCCTAAATTATATTGAAAATAAATACATTCTCAACCCTGAAATAAACCCTTACGCCAAGAAAATTATATATTATCATAAATATGCTGATGACATTCTTTGTCTATTCAACGGAAACCAAAGACAAATAGATCTATTAGAAATCTTTCTGAACAAAATTCATCCCAACTTAAAATTTACAACAGAAATAGAAAAATCTAACAGCATAAACTTTCTTGACCTTACCATAACTAAAAAAGATAACAAACACCAATTCAAAATTTATCGTAAACCAACATCAACAAATGAAATAATTCACAATACATCCAATCATCCAACTTCACACAAATTAGCAGCCTTCCACAGTATGATTCATAGACTACTGAATACACCTCTTACAGAAGAAGATTACCAAGAAGAAATCAACATTATCAAACAAATTGCTGTCGATAATGGATATCAACCAAATTTAATAAGTAAATTAATTAATAAACACAACAAGAAAACTCTTGATTCTAAAACTAAAGAAAAAAATAACTACATTCAAATGACCTATCATGGAGATATTAACAAATCTTTACATAACATATTCTCCAAACAAGGATATAAAATTACATATAGAACGAAGAACAGTATCAAACATATACTACAACATAACTACTCTACTAAAAATAATGAAAACAAATACAATAATTCTGGAATTTATAAAATTAAATGTTCAACTTGTCCTAAATATTACATTAGCCAAACAGGAAGAAGTTTTAATAGAAGATTCAAGGAACATATACCAAAAAACAAACATCAAAATTTATCAACATTTGCTGAACATTTAATACAAGAAAACCATAATATTTCATCAATTGAACAAAATTTAGACATTATCCATTTTGGACCTAAAAGTAAAAAACTAGATGCTATTGAAAAATTTTACATATACAAAAACACAAAAGAAAACCCATCATTATTACTCAACGATCAAATAAAATTTCACTCAAATATTATGTTTGATTCTATCATGAAGATGCAAAATTATAAAATTTAACAAGATCTACAACTTATCCATCTACATTTTTATTTAAATTTTTATAGTGTCAGCTGTTAAATTAATTATTCTAAAGTTAAAAATATTTATAAACCTATTTGTATTCTGTTTTCAACTGATGATGGTCTTTCGAGACAGAAATCGATATTGAACATTAAAAACATCAAGAAAAGATTGCTAAGTGTTGTTCTTTTTATATATATATATATAAATATATTAAGCAATCTAATAGCTAAAAATGTCAAATAAAAAAAAAAAAAACAACAATTATAATGTTGGAGTAGTGTCAGATTAAATTAGGGCTTTCCTTGATTGTTAGGTTATGTTAGGTTTAACTAGGTTATGTTAAGTTTGTTTAGGTCGTGTTAGGTTTGGTTAAGTTTTGTTAGGTTAGGTTAAACCTTAGTTAAACAACTTAACTAAACCTAACATATCTTAAACAAACCAAACAACTTAAACAAACCTACCATAACCTAACCCAACCTAGCACAATATAACCTATCAATACTCCACCTAGCCTTATCCTATCAGAACGTAACCTCACTGAAATCGACACATATCCAGCACTAACGTGCTGGCTTAATAATGGTTCGATAGTAGACACCATGCCATATTCGATATCAGAACAAAATTCCGCACAGTTTGAGTCCCCACATCACTATATTATGAAAAAAAAAAAAACATTTTTCGTTTACCTCATTTAGGTAATTTGTTCGGTTATTCCGTTGAAAAATGTCTGATATTCTTATTTCTTACGTATGTATCTACTATGCCAACAATTTTCAGTCAAAAAAATCTTAATTTCAAATTGTTGTTAAATTAATCCAATATGAAGACTACCTGTGCATACTCTTATGGATGACTTCCGAACCACCAAGAATGTCCGGGCAGGCAGGCTGCGTAAGAGGACGGATTCCCTCACCGGCCACCCATCCAAGGAACAGCCACGCTCAATGTTGCTTGACGGCATTCTAGTAATAAGGTCGAAACCCTCCAGTCAAGGCAATGGCAATACGTGTTCCTTATTATAGCAGGTCCTGTTATGTGCCTTATCTGTATTAGGTGTAGACGCCACGGAGAGCAGCCCGGCTGATAACAACATGTTACTATAATCTGGACTCTGACAAGAAACCTGTTGTATTTTGTTGCCTATACTACTCGTAAAAGTGGTTAGTCAATTCTGGGTTGTTTTCTTATTATAACTATGTACTGGTTATGATGGAATAAATTCATTTATTCATTCATTTACTTCAAGGCAAACGATGTTGACATTTCAAAATGAAGATTTTCTTTAAAAACCAGCACCAATCTTGTAAAAAATAATACTGGTAGTTCTTATCAGTTTTCATTGATAAGTGTGCTTATAAACCATAAATATGATCTATACATTGTTATAATCACACGTTTGGTCTTCAATATTCTATTTACAACAGAGTGAGACTATGAAACTGAGCAGTTTGCAGGTTCTGCATTCTTGACGATCGGTTTGTGGTAGGGAGAGAGGAAAGTCAGTTGGCCTGGAGCTGGCGAGCGGCCAGCATTGGTTCTACAAGTTTCTGTCTTCGATATGTTTAGGCTGTTGGATTGTACTTACGTCCCAAAAAAGGATTTGGGAAACTACTGGAAATAAGGGCAAGGTGACTCCTCACCCAGTAGCAGTACCAGTAGTGTACGGGCAATACCATCGTACGTTTTTTGGTGGGTGGGTGGAATAATACTATCATACGTTTTTGGGCAGATGGGTGAGTTAACACCATCACACGTTTATGAATAGGTGGGGGGGGGGGAGTTGATAACGTTGTACGTTTATGGGCAGTTTGGTGGGTTAACACCACTTATATTTTGGGCATTCGGGTTGGTTAACAACATCGTTCGTTTATGAGCGGTTCGTGGTTAGTTTTAGTTCTGATTATGGTACGTATTCAAACCCCAACGCACATTTATGGGTAGGTGTGAGGTTTCATTCAAACAATGATACGTGTTTTAGTAGGGAAAACACAATACATAGTTACGTTGATAGGTTTACAATAAATCATAGCAAGAGATCAAATAAAATCTTTAATATTTTGTAATTGTGAACAATTAAATGAAGATAATTTATATTTTATGTATATAGCTTTTACCTAATATATTTATCTACAAATTTTTAAATAATTGTTAAAATAGGTTATTTTACGTTCAAATACATCTAAGGATGTATACTTTTAGCGTTTCAAGATCAAAACAATAACAGTCGAATAAGTTTGTTAGCTACAAGTTTAAACAAATATACGTTACACACGCATTATTTTGTGCGAAACTGATTCAATTTGTGTAAAATGTGCCTGCTTTGTCATAATCCCAGGAAAGAGTCTACGCCTATTAAAAATAGTTTATAAAAGTCCGTCCGCTTCCGTTATTGGGGTTCTTTCTTCAGAGTTTAATTATGGTTTTCGATTTTACATTGTTAAAGCTTCATTAATTCGGTATATCACCTACTAACATTGAACATTGTTAACTAACATTTATAATACACAAAATAATTTGTGTTAATTATAAATTGAAAAACATTTATTGAGTAAATGTTCATGTCTATTCCTATTTAACTAAAATAAAAACATTGTTTTTTAATACGAAATACCTTTCATTAAACTATATTTTCTAATACACCTTTGTTGGAACGCTTCCCAATGGCTGCGTAAAAGTTAATTTTAGAATGTAATAAGACATTTTTATACCAATATTTAGTCTTCACATTATTTTGTAATTGTTAATAACTACATTTTAGTTTCTGATATTAATTTTATGTAATGTTTTATCTAATATATAACATTACACTGTTTTTGCTATTATTGTTTTGCAGTATTTTTTATGAAAAAGTCATTGAAAGTTTTATCTATTAAGAGATAGTTATTTAATTTACATGGAGGTTACTTAGACCAGTTCATAACAAATACACCAACAATAGATTATCTATAACCAAGTCACAAATTAGTACCTATCCATAAACTATCAGAGAAAGGTATTACCAAGATAATATAAGATTTTTATTTTTATCTATGGAAGTAACTAAATTTACATATAGCAAGAAATTGAGTTATTTTTACTAAAGTTATGTTTTAGTTCTTTGAAGCATGAAAAATAGGTACAATCTTTAAATTTAATTTAAATAGATGTATCAGCAGTCAAGGTTATTTGTACTAAAGATGATTTTCATCAGAAATCTTATTTCTATGTATATTTGTGGTTGAAAAGGGTTACAGTGAGGTGGTTGTTGAGCCGTTAGTGTAGCCTACATGAGAGTTTGGACAAGTTTTGTTTTTAATTAGAACCAATATTTCTTTGTTTCGTCTCGTTATTACTACAAAAATCTTACATCAAAAGCTCAAAAAAAAGTTGAAACAATAACTTATGTAAAATTTCCCTGCAAAGTTTTTAAAACATACAATAACTTCCTAACTCCTATTCTTTTACTTACCACTAACAGTTACCCATAATTCACCAAAACGCATGAGTTTATACGAGCCTATAGGCCTGTACGTGATCTTTAAACAACTGAAGTACCAACCGGCATTTGAACGCTGGAACTTGCATACCATAGGCTGAAGCCAAGGTGGCACATATTAACTAGGGAGTTTTGAGTTAATTTGTGAACCAAGGTTCGGGAAACCAGACACAAATGGCTGATTCCATTTTAGAACATAGTTAATTCTTCCTGGATTATTATTATTCGCCCATAAAACTACCTAACAATAAATCTTACTATCTGTAAATTGACCATCGATTTGGAAAATTATACAAAACAAATTTTTGAAATGACAATTTTACAGTATACAATAAAATTATTTTTAAAGGTACTTTTGATTTTTTAAATATATTACCCCCATTGTAAAATATTTATTTACATAACTAAAATAGTTTTTTAATTAGTACTATACATGTTGCTACATACACAGCACAAGTAAACGTCACACAACACAAATGTATTACAATATAAGCATAAAATGCACAAATATATAACAATACACGTAAAAAATGCACAAATATTATGGTGATCGATTTCGATGATACACGCTCAACTTCCTCAGACCAGAGGGATTCACAAAAGGTTCTTTTCTTTTGTGAATCCCTCTGGTCTGAGGAAGGTAGGCGTGGTTCACCGAAATCGATCACCATAATATTTGTGCATTTTGTGCTTATTGTAATAAATTTGTGTTGTGTGACGTTTACTTGTCCTGTATAACTAAAATGTTTGCTATACGTAAAGAGTATTGATTGTTGAGTAGCTGGCTGATTCATAAAAGTAAAATAATTTCAAACTACTCTTATATAAAATATAACAACGAGCAACAAGTAAAAAGTGTTGAGTATAGAAGTAACATCGTAGCTATACGTGTTAGGGTAATCGTAAATTAGCATCAATCATTCACTAGTGTACGTAGTTATCAGAAAAAGGACCAAATAGCTGTTGTTAGCAGGGCATTCCTGGTGATATTTAAGGAGTAAACGATACTTGTAGTGTTAAATATCCCATTTTTTTGTACGCTATACTAATAATAAAATTCAATAGTGCATAATGTCGAGTATTCTGAATTACTGGTCCAGTAAAGAAAACAAAACCTCTAACAAGTACAGTTTTTCATTTTCCGTCACTTTTTTAACGATAAAACATGACTGATTTTTACTCGCTACCGAATGCTAATTAAAAACAACAAACATTGTTTTTTGTAGCATCAATAATTGGATATATTTACTTCACGTTAAAAAACCTGTACGAAGAGCTTATATGCAAATCTGAACAAGGGCCACTGGTTATATTTTACACTAGAGGGAATTTTCATAAATAATTAGTTTCCTGATATCCTCATCGTTGTTTTTAAAAATAATTTTCCGTTCTTGCTTGTCTTTGTTGGTATTTAATTTAAATTTCTTAATGTAAATATCGATATTTCATATAAATATATACAATAATATATCTGCACACTAAGTTATTCTTTTTCAATAAAGTAGACCTACTAATTGAGTTTTCTGCAGCATTTAACCAGCGTGACCTGCATCAACTGTAAACATGCATTTACTTCATAACTTTATATTTTACTTATGATGTCACTAGAAGGATCTTCAGCCCATCCAAAAACCACAGATATTAAGAGGATGTTTGAACTAAGAACATATTTGGTACTTTGAAAGGGTATGCACAATACATGCTTCTATTTATTCCCTGGTGCATTTATTTGTTTATCGATTGCGACGTTATGTTATACTTTAACCCCGGCGTTTTATTTTCATTATGGCCGGTGAAAAACCTCGCAGAAAACTTTATTGAATAGTAATGACTTATTGTACGATATAACTACCAATATTAACTCAAAATAAAATCGGTGAAGCCACCCTACGTGTATGGGTGGTTGGGTGGGACGTAATTACCGGACGTGTAGGTGGGTAGGTGAGTCAATTCAATATCACTGTGCATGTACTGTATGGGCGGGTCAAAATCACTATACGCGAATGGGCGTGTGAGTGAGACAGTAGTAGTACCACTGTGTGTGTATATATGGTTGGGTCAATAGTATCGTACGTGAGTAGGCCAATATGGGGGGGGGGAGCTTATAAAGGAAAGAAGTTCTATTTTAATTTTTTTGTTAGATAAAAGAAGAGTATTTCCTTTTATTAATATAAATAAAGTACAGTAGTAGTGGAAGGTCGATATGAGGACCGAGCGGCTATTACGGTGACGTAACCTCACCTCGTAGTACGGCGCAGCTGAGAAAATACGTAGACTGGCTACTTCTGCCAAGTTATTACTGTAAGATTATGTTTAACTTTATATAATGAAATTACAAGAATATGTCATTTAATAATACTGAACGTGAGATGAATAGAAATGTAAGATAATAGAAATTATACTATTAATGAATTATTTGTAGTTCCATACAATCGAAACAACATTTTCATAATGAAGTGTGTTGTTGGTTATCAGTGGGGTTATATATTTGTATAATATTAATCGAAAATGAGAAAATTAAATAAATAGGTAGCTGAAATATTATAATACTTTTTTCAAATCATAAAATATTTTGGTAAAGATAAAATAACAAATACTGAATTTAAACATATTGACAATAAAATCTAGTGCTTAATTTCACCCTCATATGAAAAGAAAACAAGAGGTAGGTGTTCAACATGAATATTTTCCTATACACAAAACATTTTGATTGAAATAAAAACTAGAAATCTAAATAGGGTACTTTATTTTATGTAAAGTGACGTTCATATATTAGGCACAGTACTATGGCACAGTACTGCAGTATATTTATGCAGTAGGCACAGTACTGCATAAATGCAATTTAGCTTTTAAATGTACTCACATAAAGGGAGCAATATGATGATTGCTCCAGTAAATAAAGGTTAATTAAATTGGTTAGTTACATTAATATCTTAAGACTATAAACATTAAAGTAACAAATTACATTATGTAATTATTAAATAGTATTTGATAGGTGTTATTGGATTTATTAGGCAACATTTAAACGATATCTTCATAGTTTATAATAATTGATAGTAAGGATTACTAAGTTGCATAAGTACTAATGATGTGTCATTATAAATGAGTTATTTTAATAAAATGTCTTCTCGTGTGGATTGTGAATAATCCTTTGTGTCATTAACTCCTCGTTATATTGAAAGACCGAATGAATTGCGTATTTGATAATTCAAACTCATTTTGTATTTGGGTATAGTATTTACATCTAAGTAAGTACAATATTGTTTATCTGGTATTTGTTAGTAAATTATCATCTTAGGTGATTTTTTTTACACTTAAAATGACTAATAAGTCTAAACATGTCGTTTTAAATTTAAATAAAATATTTTTTTTTAATGTGCTCATTTGACCATGAATTAATTTGTAGTTCAATGAAAATAACCGTATTAAGTAATGTGATATTACTATGTACTAATTAGTAAATATTCAGTGAAAAAATAAGAACAGACAAAATTCTGTTTCCAGCCGACATTTATGAAATAAGATTCAAATTACTTTAACACACATTGAACAAATAATACCATTGTGTTATTTACAGAGTTATACACTGTTTACACTGTTAATTGAACAGCTTGTAAGATATCTTTTAGTAAAATCCTCACTAAACGGTAACCAGGTGACTAAAAATCTACTTTTTAAATTGTACCGCAAGGAATTAAAATAATTTGCTGTCTTCAGTTAGCTTATTTATTAAACAAAGATAATTTGCATAAATGAGAGGAATTAGGTAAGTGAGTTACAATTAACATCCGTTAGCAGTCACTAACAATAATTATCACAAACTTATAAGTCCTGAGTTATTACTTACTCAAATTAAGTGTTGCGATTGCCAGTAAGAGAGTGTGGGTGTATGAGTTACACTCAGTATCGAACAATTATTCACAACTGACGAGTCCCTATTGGTTTGTCCATTAAAGTTAGTACTAAGAAAATGATTAGGTGAATAAAACTGAAAAGTCGTTCACAGTCACCAACTAAGGAGTCCTTAGTTAGGTATCACTGAACTGTAGTCTTGAAACAGCCAGTGAGAGGGAGTGGGTAGGTTATACTAAACATCCGTTGACAGTCACCAACAAAAGAGTCCTTAGTTATGTATCACTGAACTGTAGTATTGGGACAGCCAGTGAGAGGAAGTAGGTGGGTTATACTGAACAGTCGTTGACAGTATCAACATCTGTCACCAGCTAATGAGTTCTTAGTCATGTGTCTCTGAACTGTAGTATTGGGACAGCAAGTGAGAGGAAGTGGGTGGGTAACTCTGAACAGTCGTTGACAGTCAATTAACGAGTCCTTAGTTAACTGAATTGTAGTATTAGAACAGCCAGTGAAAGTGAACGTGTAGGTTATACCGAACATCCGTTGACAGTCACCAACAAAAGAGTCCTTAGTTATGTATCACTGAACTGTAGTATTGGGATAGCCAGTGAAAGGGAGTGGGTGGGTTATACTGAACAGTAGTTGACAGTCACTAACAACTGTCACCAACTAAGGAGTCCTTAGTTATGTATCACTGAACTGTAGTATTGGGACAGCCAGTGAGAGGGAGTGGGTGGGTTATACTAAACAGTAGTTGTCAGTCACTAACAACTGTCACCAACTAAGGAGTCCTTAGTTATGTATCACTGAACTGTAGTATTGGGACAGCCAGTGAAAGGGAGTGGGTTGTTTATACTGAACAGTCGTTGAGAGTCACTAACAACTGTCACCAAATAAGGAGTCCTTAGTTATGTATCACTAAACTGTAGTATTGGGACAGCCAGTGAAATGGAGTAGGTTGTTTATACTAAACAGTAGTTGACAGTCACTAAACTGTCACCAAGTAAGGAGTCCTTAGTTATGTATCACTGAACTGTAGTACTGAGACAGCCAGTGAAAGGAAGTGGTTGTTTATACTGAACAGTAGTTGACAGTCACTAACAACTGTCACCAACTAAGGAGTCCTTAGTTATGTATCACTGAACTGTAGTATTGGTACAGCCAGTGAGAGGGAGTGGTTTGGTTATACTGAACAGTAGTTGACAGTCACTAAACTGTCACCAACTAAGGAGTCCTTAGTTATGTATCACTGAACTGTAGTATTGGGACAGCCAGTGAGAGGGAGTGGGTGGGTTATAGGGTAAATCCGGGAGAGTCGCCGCATACGGGATAGATTGCGCACCCCCTCTAGTTTTTGTGTCTGCCGTTAGAGTGTGCGCAGATGAGCACTGCAGTTGCTCAGTGGACGCTGCTTTACTGTACAAGTGGTTTTGTTTCGATCGCTCAAGTTTTACGCCAGTTTTAAAGGAATTATTCAGGTAAGACCCAGATTTCTTCACCGAATGTTTTTCAGCATGATGTTAAATTTGTAATCTATGCCTAACTGCATAGTTTTTCTTACTGTATAAGGCATTGCAGCAACAGTTTGTTGTGTTAGGAGTGTACCAGTCTCTTTCCGACCATCTTGGTCGACAAGACCATACCGTTGTAGGGTGCGGCATCTCTCCCGTACAAATGGGATAGATGCCGCAGTCAAATCTGGTATACATGCCGCATTTTTCCCTTAAGGGATATTTGCCGCACCATTCATATAACAGTTTTAACTTATTAAAAATCTTTTTAATACATTATTTTATTGCTTTTAAATACCCATTTATGTTCCATAAAAGAATATTGTGATAACTTTTAGGTCTTTGGAACATAATACAAACGTTATAGGTATTATTTTTATTATTATTTTTATTATAGTATTATTTATATTATTATTATTTATATTTTCCTATATTTTCCTATACTTGAACCCTTTTATGGTAACAAATGTATAGCGTATGAATAAAAACTGTGAATTATTTTAATATTTAATTTTAATTATTTTTTAATTCAATTTTAATATGATTCATTGCAGGCTTCGTACTATGCCAACTTTCTACAAGAGAAAACCGGGGACCAAACCTCGTGGTCTTTGGGATCCGGAGAGATTGAAGGAAGCTATAACAAGGATAACAAGGATTCAAGCAGGAGAAATATCTTTTCGAGAAGCGGAAAGATACTACGGGGTACCCGCTAGAACCTTGAAAAGAAGGATGGATTCGGGTAACACTAATGCTGCTGGCCATGGCCCTACAGGTAGGCCATTTTTACTTTTATATTAGCCTATTTTTGGATGGTACTATTAGCTAAATTAATAAGATGTCAAGTTTTACATAGCCTATCTCAAGGTGTAAATTTCCATTGAACACATGTAGACCTACGATAAACCACACTAAATCATGTTGTGGAATTTCAGTTAGCCTTGGACGTGAAAATGAAGAAAGGCTTGTGAAACACATAAAAAAACTTGGTGATGCTGGTTTTTGTCCTGATCAAAAAGCTGTAAGGAAAATGGCATATGAATTTGCAGTTTCCCTGGGTATTAGACATAAATTCAACAATGAAATGAAGATTGCTGGATATGATTGGCTTTGGAGTTTTATGCGTCGAAACCCACAACTATCAATAAGAAAAGCAGAAGGGTTATCAATAGCCAGAGGAAGAGGACTTAGTAGGGAGGCGGCAGACACCTTTTACAATCTCCTACAGAGAGAAATCGAACTGTATGAACTCCAAGACAAGCCTCAGAGTATTTTCAACGTAGATGAAAGTGGGATCCAACTCATTAATAAAGTTGGAAAGGTTGTGGCTAAAAAGGGAGCAAAGGTAGTCAATAAAATTACTACAGGAGAAAAAGGTGAGACGGTGAGTTTAGTGGCTTGTTGTTCAGCTGAAGGCAGGTTTCTTCCTCCAGCGTTAATCTACAAGGGGAAAAATCTAAAACCTGAATTCCAAGATGGGCTTCCTGCAGGATCTAAAGTATTTATGAACCAAAAATCAGCGTACATCAATAGTGAGATATTTATTAAATGGTTTGAAGAAGTGTTCCTGCCCCGAAAGGCACCGGGAAGAAACATCTTGATTCTAGATGGACACTGCTCCCACGTTTCTTCTATCACGCTCCTTGAACTTGCTGAAGCTCAAGAAGTAACTTTGCTCTGCCTACCGCCCCACACGACACATGCTTTACAACCACTAGACAAGGCTTTTTTCGGGCCATTGAAAAGTTATTTTAAAACTGCTAGCAATACCTGGGTTGAACAACATGTTGGCCGTTCACTAACAAGGTATCAGGTAGGCCCTTTGATATGTGAAGCATGGGAAAAGGCAGCATCAGTAGGAAACGGCACAAGTGGTTTTAGAGCTACTGGCATCTTTCCTCTCAACAAAAATATTCTTCCAGACTACCTATTTGCAATTTCAGATAACATGGTGCCTGATTCTGAAGACAGGTCTACTCAAGCTCAATTAAAAAACGGACCAAATGTTTCAAATTCTTTGAACAATGGACCAAAACCTGGATGTAGCAAAGACATCCAACCTAATCGTACACAGACTAGTTGTGGCCAAGACAGCCAATCCATTAGTTGTCATGACAAGATTGAATCCAAATCCGAAGGAACACCTTCAAAGTTTCTGGTCAAAATTTCACCAATTCCAAGACTTAATGATCCAGCAAAGACAACAAAGAGAACAAAGAAGGGAGCAGTGGTGCTTACTTCAAAGGAAAACCGGGAATGTCTGAAAAAGAGGATGAATCAAAAGACAGAAAAAGAGGCTAAACAAGCAACAAAGAGCAGGTTATATACTGATCCCGAGAATCCCAGTGCCTTGGATAGCAAAGCTAAAATATTAAAAAAGTCATCCCTGGAAACATGCAAAGAATGCGATGAACTTTATGAAGAGACCAAAAAGAAGTGTGACTGGCTATGTTGTGCATCGTGCAAGTTTTGGCTGCACGAGGATTGTACCATTTTTGATATTTTTTGTGTAGATTGTGGGAGGGAAAACAAAAAGAAAGCTAAACAACTTTGAATACTAATATATGATTTGAACATAGGCCTATGTTGTTCAACATAAATTAAAAGTATGTATAATTTGAACACATTAAACCTAGAAACTATTGAAAAGCAATAAAAATACATTAATTAACAATGTTGTCTTTTTAGTTTCACCCTACATTATGATTTTCAGCACGCGGCATATCACCCGTAGGTGTGCGGCATGTCTACCGGGGTATAGGGTATATACGCCGCATTGCAATAGTTTTTTAGATGTTAAAATATGTGTTCAAGGTTTGTATTTAAAAATCTTTTTTAAATATTATATTATAATAAACTAGTTTGTTTATGTATTTAAACAAATATTAGTACAAAAAGTGCATAGATGGGCTGTATATTTAATAAATTGAAAATGTGCGGCGTCTCTCCCGGGTTTACCCTACTGAACAGTCGTTGAGAGTCACTAACAACTGTCATCAACTAAGGAGTCCTTAGTTATGTATCACTGAACTGTAGTATTGGGACAGCCAGTTACAGGGAGTGGGTGGGTTATACTAAACAGTAGTTGTCAGTCACTAACAACTGTCACCAACTAAGGAGTCCTTAGTTATGTATCACTGAACTGTAGTATTGGGACAGCCAGTGAAAGGGAGTGGGTGGGTTATACTGAACAGTAGTTGACAGTCACTAACAACTGTCACCAACTAAGGAGTCGTTAGTTATGTATCACTGAACTGTAGTATTGGGACAGCCAGTGAAAGGGAGTGGGTTGTTTATACTGAACAGTAGTTGACAGTCACTAACAACTGTCACCAACTAAGGAGTCCTTAGTTATGTATCACTGAACTGTAGTATTAGGACAGTCAGTGAGAGGGAGTGGTTGTTTATACTGAACAGTAGTTGACAGTCACTAACAACTGTCACCAACTAAGGAGTCCTTAGTTATGTATCACTGAACTGTAGTATTAGGACAGTCAGTGAGAGGGAGTAATTGTTTATACTGAACAGTAGTTGACATTCCCTAACAACTGTCATCAACTAAGGAGTCCTTAGTTATGTATCACTGAACTGTAGTATTGGGACAGCCAGTGAGAGGGAGTGGGTGGGTTATACTAAACAGTAGTTGTCAGTCACTAACAACTGTCACCAACTAAGGAGTCGTTAGTTATGTATCACTGAACTGTAGTATTGGGACAGCCAGTGAAAGGGAGTGGGTTGTTTATACTGAACAGTAGTTGACAGTCACTAACAACTGTCACCAACTAAGGAGTCCTTAGTTATGTATCACTGAACTGTAGTATTGGGACAGCCAGTGAAAGGGAGTGGGTGGGTTATACTGAATAGTAGTTGACAGTCACTAACAACTGTCACCAACTAAGGAGTCGTTAGTTATGTATCACTGAACTGTAGTATTGGGACAGCCAGTGAAAGGGAGTGGGTTGTTTATACTGAACAGTAGTTGACAGTCACTAACAACTGTCACCAACTAAGGAGTCCTTAGTTATGTATCACTGAACTGTAGTATTGGGACAGCCAGTGAGAGAGAGTGGGTGGGTTATACTAAACAGTAGTTGTCAGTCACTAACAACTGTCACCAACTAAGGAGTCCTTAGTTATGTATCACTGAACTGTAGTATTAGGACAGTCAGTGAGAGGGAGTGGTTGTTTATACTGAACAGTCGATGACAGTCAACTAACGAGTCCTTAGTTAACTGAATTGTAGTATTACAACAGCCAGTGAAAGTGAACGTGTAGGTTATACTGAAGATTCGTTGACAGTCACCAATGTCTGTCACCAACTAACGAGTCCTTAGTTATGTATCACTGAGCTGTAGTATTGGGACAGCCAGTGAAAGGGAGGGGGTGGGTTATACTGAACAGTAGTTGACAGTCACTAACAACTGTCACCAACTAAGGAGTCGTTAGTTATGTATCACTGAACTGTAGTATTGGGACAGCCAGTGAAAGGGAGTGGGTTGGTTATACTGAACAGTAGTTGACAGTCACTAAACTGTCACCAACTAAGGAGTCCTTAGTTATGTATCACTGAACTGTAGTATTGGGACAGCCAGTGAGAGGGAGTGGGTGGGTTATACTAAACAGTAGTTGTCAGTCACTAACAACTGTCACCAACTAAGGAGTCCTTAGTTATGTATCACTGAACTGTAGTATTAGGACAGTCAGTGAGAGGGAGTGGGTGGGTTATACTGAATAGTAGTTGACAGTCACTAACAACTGTCACCAACTAAGGAGTCGTTAGTTATGTATTACTGAACTGTAGTATTGGGACAGTCAGTGAAAGGGAGTGGGTTGTTTATACTGAACAGTAGTTGACAGTCACTAACAACTGTCACCAACTAAGGAGTCCTTAGTTATGTATCACTGAACTGTAGTATTGGGACAGCCAGTGAGAGGGAGTGGGTGGGTTATACTAAACAGTAGTTGTCAGTCACTAACAACTGTCACCAACTAAGGAGTCCTTAGTTATGTATCACTGAGCTGTAGTATTGGGACAGCCAGTGAAAGGGAGGGGGTGGGTTATACTGAACAGTAGTTGACAGTCACTAACAACTGTCACCAACTAAGGAGTCGTTAGTTATGTATCACTGAACTGTAGTATTGGGACAGCCAGTGAAAGGGAGTGGGTTGGTTATACTGAACAGTAGTTGACAGTCACTAAACTGTCACCAACTAAGGAGTCCTTAGTTATGTATCACTGAACTGTAGTATTGGGACAGCCAGTGAGAGGGAGTGGGTGGGTTATACTAAACAGTAGTTGTCAGTCACTAACAACTGTCACCAACTAAGGAGTCCTTAGTTATGTATCACTGAACTGTAGTGTTAGGACAGTCAGTGAGAGGGAGTGGGTGGGTTATACTGAATAGTAGTTGACAGTCATTAACAACTGTCACCAACTAAGGAGTCGTTAGTTACGTATCACTGAACTGTAGTATTGGGACAGCCAGTGAAAGGGAGTGGGTTGTTTATACTGAACAGTAGTTGACAGTCACTAACAACTGTCACCAACTAAGGAGTCGTTAGTTACGTATCACTGAACTGTAGTATTGGGACAGCCAGTGAAAGGGAGTGGGTTGTTTATACTGAACAGTAGTTGACAGTCACTAACAACTGTCACCAACTAAGGAGTCCTTAGTTATGTATCACTGAACTGTAGTATTGGGACAGCCAGTGAGAGGGAGTGGGTGGGTTATACTAAACAGTAGTTGTCAGTCACTAACAACTGTCACCAACTAAGGAGTCCTTAGTTATGTATCACTGAACTGTAGTATTAGGACAGTCAGTGAGAGGGAGTGGTTGTTTATACTGAACAGTCGATGACAGTCAACTAACGAGTCCTTAGTTAACTGAATTGTAGTATTACAACAGCCAGTGAAAGTGAACGTGTAGGTTATACTGAAGATTCGTTGACAGTCACCAATGTCTGTCACCAACTAACGAGTCCTTAGTTATGTATCACTGAGCTGTAGTATTGGGACAGCCAGTGAAAGGGAGTAGGTGGGTTATACTGAACAGTAGTTGACAGTCACTAACAACTGTCACCAACTAAGGAGTCGTTAGTTATGTATCACTGAATTGTATTGGAACAGCCAGTGAAAGGGAGTGGGTTGTTTATACTGAACAGTCGTTGAGAGTCACTAACAACTGTCACCAACTAAGGAGTCCTTAGTTATGTATCACTGAACTGTAGTATTGGGACAGCCAGTGAAATGGAATGGGTTGGTTATACTGAACAGTAGTTGACAGTCACTTAACTGTCACCAACTAAGGAGTCCTTAGTTATGTATCACTGAACTGTAGTATTGGGACAGCCAGTCGTCACAGAGAGTGGGTAGGTTATACTGAACAGTAGTTGACAGTCACTAACAACTGTCACCAACTAACGAGTCCTTAGTTATGTATCACTGAACTGTAGTATTAGGACAGTCAGTGAGAGGGAGTGGTTGTTTATACTGAACAGTAGTTGACAGTCACCATCACCTCTCACCAACTAAGGAGTCCTTAGTTATGTATCACTGAACTGTAGTATTGGGACAGCCAGTCGTCACAGAGAGTTGGTAGGTTATACTGAACAGTAGTTGACAGTCACTAACAACTGCTGCCATCTAATTAGTCCATAATTAAAATTCACTCAACCGTCTGTGGATTAACTAGGGATGTTTCAATTCCAAATGACAGGTTGCTAGCTATTGAATTTAGTTTCTAATTTAGTAAGTTATTGCTTTTGTGTGTATATGATAGTAAAGATTTGACTGGAACGCAATTATTTATTGAAAGATTTTTAGTAACTATTGCATGTAGTGTAAATAATTAAAACATTACACTTTTCCGATGCTAATTTTGTTAAGAGTCTCAATGAAAATATACATTTACAATACATTTTTTGTAATAACATTAACATAAAAAGTATTATAAGTCTCAATGTTAAGTAGAGCCCAATACAGCATCGATGTAAACGAATTATGGAGTTACTTCATGAACTCTTCATTATTTTTCTGCATGTTTATTTTTAGAAACACACAAATAGCACAGTTAATGTTTGCTTAAAGATTTGTTAATATTGTCTAGCGTTTGTCGTTACCGAGTTTGCATAAGGTAACTACTTGCAATAATAATATATTTAAATTATTAAATAAGTCTCATATCAAACTAATCACAATAAATCAAACTATCACTAATCCACAAGAAATTATTTTATTATTATTCTCGCTACAGTGACAGGTTAAAGACGACTCGCTACTAGAACACAAATATCATAATAAAAAGCAAATTAGTTTAAGCAAAATTTCCAGCATAGTAACATTGACTACACTCGTTCATCTAAATACATCACACTAATTCAATCCTCATATTGATCCACATTCTACGATCCGTGTCCTAATAATGAATAGTGACACATACATTATTAATAATTATATACAATGATATATGCTGCTAGTAACTTAAGGTTTAGATTCATCTTTATAAAAGAAGTGAAAAATGGAAAATCAATGCAGAGACTTTTTGACACTATCTACATTTTAGAGTGTATGTGCGTGCTATGAAAGGATTTTGTGACATTTTAATAATAAGGGTAAAAAATAACGAGTTTTTTTTATCTGTATAAGTGAAATACCACTCACTCATTAATCACAAATCTCCGGACCCATTGCACAGATTTTGATAACATTTTAAGGAGAGTTAGCTTTTATATCATAAACACCCGATTAGAAAAGATTTATAAAATTTTCATTCCTAAGGGGTATAAATATCCCCGAAATTGTTCAATTTTTCCATAAATTACATTTTAATTTAATAATTTATTTAAAACAGCTGATACAAAAACATATACATGACAACAATCTGTATATGTGTATATAAATCTGTAACATATTTAAAATAATTTACTGTTTTTGTTCACCGAGTTTTTGAGGCAATCCCTGAACGGATTTCAGTGAATCTATTTTTGGACTGAAGGTAATTTTGCGTACGAATGTCGATGCTATATTTTAAACTTAAACTTTCAGTATTTAACAATATTGATTTTAATTTTGATAAAGTCCAGCAAAAGCATTTAATGTGTTTTTTTTTTTTTAATTACGCATATTAGAAGTAAAACAGCTGTTTCTTTACATATTTGAAACATTAGTATTAAGTTCAAATTCCAAGACATTTAGGCCTACTTTGACTGTCTGATGTGTGTGTTAGTTGTTGATATCAATGGAGTTTTCAAAACAAACTGATTATTTAAACACTTAAAAATAAGTATGATATTTTGTTTGTTCAGTGTTTAGTTTATTCCATTAACGATATAAGAGATTATAAATCAGATGGTTTTTAATAATTTAAGTTTAATATTAGTAATAAATAATTGACTATTTGAAGTTTGATTTGTTAGTTTGATATTAAGGTTATTCTTATTCTTACATATGAGACGCCGACACAACGTTGTTGGTATTTCAAGGCGAATATGAATGGTTTTACGAGTGTAGGAGGAGTGTGTATGAGTGTAGTCTGGTTACTAACTGAGTTCAACTGTTCCTCAGAAAGGGCGATTTATTAATAGCCCAACAGCCAGGGCAACTAAGGGACCTACAGCTTTACGTGGAATCCGAACCACGTAGTGCTGGTCTGATTTTCAGCTAATTGACAAGCCTGATAGTCAGTTATCTCCACCACACAACATCCGCACAATGATAACCACCCAACATGGACACCCCAGACTTCTCTAGTAGTGTCCACGCCGATAGCAACCATCAAGCGGACGCCATGTCGGTATTATGAGGACCGAGTATCCAACCTATCGCCTACAATCTCCCAAACACTTTGTCCCGATTTTATGTTAACTGATAAAATCGGAAAATTATTTACATAATTTATTTTTCTGTTCTTACAATGACATCAAGCATAGTGATAAGCAAGGGTGACGGGAATTGTTTATTTTAAACTGTTCATATTAGTAGGAGTAGTAATTAGTAATTAAATTTGTTAGTTCAATATTTAGGTTACCTGATAAAATCGGAACGGGATTTGTATAATTTATTGTATACTATTTTAAATTAGTTTTCTGTTTTTACAATGACAAAACTTAGTGATAAGCAAACGTGATGGGAACTATTTATTTATAACTATGTATAGATTTATAGTTTATGATTTATTTTATATTGTTTTTTGTTAGTCTTTTGTTTTTGCAATGGCATGAAATGAAATGAAAAACGACTTTATTTTTAAGGCGAGGTTAGGACTAGACAGTCCTCTCTACCACCTAACCTTATGACGTGTGACAAACGTAGTGACAAGCGATGGTGACGGCAACTGTTTATTTAAACCTGTGTCTTAATGCTTATACAACGCGCAAAGTATACATGTTGAACTGTATGTAAATCTGAACATTACATTTTGCAAAATTGGGCCTGACTTCCGACCCTATACGCGAATGCGCAAAAAAGAAGTCAGTCACCACTCAGACTCTGTCACGGTTCGTCCGCCTGGTCGATCCCTCTCGTTATCTCTAACCATCCTCCTCTCTTAATGTGACAGTGTGTGAAGTGTCAAGTGCAAGGATAGAGACCCCTGTGACTCACGCGGACAACAAGGTAATGCCTTCTTCAAGGTACATGTATTCAAATACTAGGTCCTCCCCTCTTCTCAAGAACAGTTTCTCACTTTACAATACACTAATTACTTAACTGACATTGTTTATTGTATTCTTTAAGTCTTTTACTCTTATTCCATCTACACCGTCAGTTTAATTTACATAAAGTTTATTTACTATATTTAAAATTATTATTTTATTTAAATAGGATATATAAAAGTATTGTTTTACGCCAGTTGTTGAATTACTATAATGTAATTCGTTTGAGCACGCATGCTATAAATTTAGAACACTATTTTGAAAAAAGTCAGCCAGATCATCAGGAATGCGATTTGTATTTTGGAAACGTTTTTAATACTTTCGTCAGTATCTCCGCTTTTTTTTATTACCCATTAGTAATAAATACTATAATAAGTAACATAAATATAATAAGCAATGTTAAAAAGAATGACTATAAAACTCCCAGCATAAGACATTTCGAAACAAGGCATGTTAGAAAATATGTTACGTCATTCACAGAACAAATTATGGGCGAAGACTAACCAAATTGTTCCTAACCGTTAACATTTATTACCGGAAATAATTCAAAACATATCTAATTGCACATAATTTAAAAGAGTTATCTTTTAATGGTTAACTTTCTTCAGAAATAATAATTTAAGCAAGTACCTGATTATGTCATCCAAGGACAATGACCTCCAGGCCTCAAATTATTCCAGCTTCAGAAAAACACTCAACACTACACTTCAGGTTCATAAACTAACACATCTCACTGCATTACCTTATTGTTTATTCGAATAATGCTATTGTAAAATAATAACATTGGTATTCTCCTCACTTATATTAACGTATTAAATACAATAATACAAACAAGTAAAACTCCTAATATTGAATAGCATTTACATTAATTAAGTTTATATTTTGCTTACATTATAAATGTAACTTACTGCAGTTGACTGATTGTTTATTGAATGTTCACAAATATTACTGTATAGTATTATGAAAAGCAACAGGCTGTGTGATGGGCAGTGTCGGCCATGGAACGCACTTCATGTAACTCCAGAACGGACAGACGAACACGACTTACATTTAGGCACGGATATGTATGAACAACTGGTATGGACACGGGAGATGCTGAAATAGGCAGGAATTAAACATTCAAACCAGTTTATTATATTTTAAAATTTAATTATTGACTGACAGTGCAACCGTTGCTGGTGATATAAGGTTGATTTGCCGCACTGAGCAATCACATTTTTTAATATAAAATGTAAAAAAAACTTTAAATACATATTATATTTATACCATGGACCACATCAACAAGTTACATCAAACTTATTGATACCAAATATTTAAAATAAAAATGCATAGATAAATAAATACTAAATTAAGTTTCCGTTCTCCACATTCATATTCAATCAATATGAATATTTGTGGTCCTTCTGTCAGCAGAATCAGCGTTCATTATTGTTGTAGAATATTCATTACACGAACGCTGTGACATTTTGGTGTGAAGCTAAGTCCTTAATACATTAAATAATGTATTTTTTATTTAGTTTAAAAAGAGTAATTCCAGCATGATGAATACATTAGGAGTAAGTAAAATAAGCAATTTGACATTCTGGTTTACATAGAACAATCGCTACACACTGTGGTGCTTATTAATGAGCAGTTTAACATTGTGGTTTATATAGAACAATCGCTACACACTGTAGTGCTTATTATTGAGCTGTTTGAGATTGTGGTTTACATAGAACAATCGCTACACACTGTGGTGCTTATTAATGAGCAGTTTGACATTGCGGTTTACATAGAACAATCGCTACACACTGTGGTGCTTATTAATGAGTAATTTGACATTCTGGTTTACATAGAACAATCACTACACACTGTGGTGCTTATTAATGAGCAGTTTGACATTGTTGTTTACATAGAACAATCGCTACACACTGTGGTGCTTATTAATGAGCAGTTTGACATTGTGGTTTACATAGAACAATCGCTACACACTGTGGTGCTTATAATGAGCAGTTTGACATTGTAGTTTACATAGAACAATCGCTACTCACTGTGGTGCTTACTAATGAGCAATTTGTCATTGTGGTTTACATAGAACAATCGCTACACACTGTGGTGCTTATTAATGAGCAATTTGACATTGTGGTTTACATAGAACAATCGCTACACACTGTGGTGCTTATTAATGAGCAGTTTGACATTGTGGTTTACATAGAACAATCGCTACACACTGTGGTGCTTATAATGAGCAGTTTGACATTGTAGTTTACATACAACAATCGCTACACACTGCGGTGCTTATTAATGAGCAGTTTGACATTGTGGTTTACATAGAACAATCGCTACACACTGTGGTGCTTATTAATGAGCAGTTTGACATTGTGGTTTACATAGAACAATCGCTACACACTGTGGTGCTTATAATGAGCAGTTTGACATTGTAGTTTACATACAACAATCGCTACACACTGCGGTGCTTATTAATGAGCAGTTTGACATTGTGGTTTACATAGAACAATCGCTACACACTGTGGTGCTTATTAATGAGCAGTTTGACATTGTGGTTTACATAGAACAATCGCTACACACTGTGGTGCTTATTAATGAGCAGTTGGACATTGTGGTTTACATAGAACAATCGCTACACACTGTGGTGCTTATTATTGAGCTGTTTGACATTGTGGTTTACATAGAACAATCGCTAAACACATGATCTTCTAATCAATTAATTGTTAAATAATTCCTACACAGGACGTCTAGGAACCGCTAGGGCACAAATTGGAATTTTTCCAGGGTTGTAACCGGAGCCAATCGATTTTTCATTGTAGGAAACCCCCCAAAACAATACAAAATTAAAAATCCTTGAAATAAAAAAAATTTCATCCGGAAGTGGCTTTTTTTAGATAAGATAAAATAAATAATGTGAAATCTATGGCAAATACTATCCCTCATGTTACATATGTTTATGTGTTCCACTACATCTATGTACTAACGTGAACAAATACCCTTTCCCAGTTAAATATATGCTGCAAATTGTATTAGGTGATGAATGCATTGGTCTAATTTATACAACCCAACTAAATAAAAGTATAGAACGTACAGATTTTTTAAAAATAACTTACACACTAAAGAACTTATATATGTAGTCAATGTAACATCCTGTAACAACGTTGTTTTTGTATATATATATATATCTGTGCTTCCTAAGAAAGCAAGACAGTTTCAAAACGTTTATGGTTGACGTTTTTGGTCGTCTATGTGTTTAAATGTCAGCAATGCACTGGAATATCATTAAAACCAAACCAATTTTCCATACAAATTGTATTTAATGCTCAATTTATAAGATTCATAATACAGTAAAACATAAATGTTTATCGAATGCTGATGAAGTTAGTTAAAGAACAATGAGACTATCTTCTTAGTATTTTCACGCTAACTGAAGGAAAATTTCACTTTATACCCTTACAATATACATTTTACTTTTTGCCGTTTTATTTAACTTTAAAATTTTCCCATCTCTACATATGTGTTTAGCGACTTTTTCTGCATCACTGGAAAATTGTTTAATATGGTTTCAGCTACACAATTGGAGATTTCATATATTGATCAAATCTCTATAATGTAGAAAGAGCTGATGTTTATTTTAAGTTATAGTTGCTGTTTTACTGTTATAACTTTCATTTAAAATAAAAACACAAAAAGACGGGTTTTTCCCTAAAGAATGAAATAATAATATTGTTTTCCGTCATGAACATTAATTCATATTACTAATATTAATGATATTTTAAATCAGTTTACTAGATGTGCATGTTTTACTTCGTGAAAACATAACTTTCTATTTTTTATTCTTTTCTAGAAGATTTACTGTTTAACCTTACTCCGCCTGTTCCCCATGGACTATTGATCTGTACACGGAAATCAATCCAACAGGGTAAGGGAGAACATTGTGTATGAATGAGGGAGTTTGTACAGAACATATAATCAGATTATTTGGAATCCAGAACATATTTAACTATTTGGGTACACTAATGATTATTATGATCAGACGTTATTTCATCTGTGTATATTGATGAGAGTTGATGTTGACAAGAAGCCTTTATAGCTGTGTACATGGATCACTGAAATCAAAAACTGTGTATATCATTTTATGGAATATTCTGTAATATTATTTATAGGTTTTTAAATTTGAGAAAAAAATAAACCTTATCGATTGTTCACAGGATGATATATTCTACTGTCTCTGTGTTAAAATGATGTGCACCCAAATTTAAATATTGTTTGCAAAGAAACTAAAGTGCCTATGAAAAATATAATCACAACATTGTTATCCTAGTGTAATCAGAATAAGAATATGTTTATTCAGCCTTCAAATTACAGTTACATATTAATACGTATAACACTCTGAAATACTAGCCATTTTTCCAGTACATATGGCTAGCACATCTTAAAACTTAATTAAATTTACACTTTTAAATTAAATTAAAAACACTTTAAATTAATTAAAATTACACTACAATTATTAAACTTTTGGTCTTTTAATAAGCGCTTGTGCGATGGATCTAGTAAGGTGTGGCCCTATTATACTTCTGTTGCCACTGATAATGTAAAAGATTTTAAGCACTTAAAATACAAAAAGATATTTTAACGGAAGCATGTTCAGGCTTTGGAATAAAGGCATAGAACGATCCCTCTTATTTTTAAAAGCTATTATTCTAATAAAATGTTTTTGAATAATTTCTAATGGTTTTAATGTAACATCATACGCACTTCCCCATAATTCAATTCCGTAAATGAGACGTGATTGTATTAACGCGAAATATAGAACTCTCAATAAATCTTCGTTTACTAGATTTCTCAAAAAAAAAACTTACGAATATTTTTCCTTAGTTGGTTTTGTAATTGACTTATATGAGTTCCAGGAAATCGATTCATCGATTGTAATACCGAGATATTTAATATGACAAACTTGGTCAATGCGTGGACAATTACATATTGCGACGCTTCCATCACAACCGTTAATAATATGAAACTGTAAACTATCATCGAAAGAAAACTTTTTGAGATCAAAATTTACAAATTTAGTTTTTTCTGCATTTACTACCATCTTATTAGTACTACACCACTGGTTCAACAATTTTAAGTCACTGTTCAATTTATCCCATATATTGATCCATATGGGATAAACGTATGGTATGTTATAGCATTTGAATTTTTATTTTACTGAGTATTATAGATGTTATCTTAGTTGCACCAAAAAAGTACTGGAATTTCAACTAGTTATCACAGTGCATCAACATTACATTTTTATTACTTGTAAATATGTATAAATATAAATACATATTTTTATTACTTGTAATGTGATAGTGAATCACATTATATTTTAACTAGCCGACCCGTGCGAAGCATTCGCACTGTATCAAATCCCTCTTAATTAAAGTGCACACACTGTATTCGCTCTTTAAATCCCTCTTAATTAAAGTGCACACAGTATAGTTAGTAACGCATAGTTAGAGTGCAATTTAACCTAATGTAAATATGGATTAAAGAAGAAATAAAATATGTGAGTTTAAATTTAATATAATTTATTTTATAAATGTTAGGTTAAGTTATTTACAAATTAACAGCATAGTTACAAATTCAAAGTACCTCTTTAAACACTATGATTGATGTGATTATGTGGTCATCGGTTAGTAACGCATAGTTTGAGTGCAATTTAACCTAATGTAAATATGGATTAAAGAAGAAATAAAATATGTGAATTTAAATTTAATAGAAGACTATCTAGTAAATAAAGAAATAATATAAAAGCTAAAGAATCTATGTGCTACTTACCTTTGAGTTTGGACTAAGTATTGTCCGTCGTCGTAAATGTAGCAAAAAAATCAATCGGATTTGAGAAATAAATATTTGTTTGTTTTGATTTATTTAATTCACATGTTACAGCTGTTTGTTTTGATTTATTTAATTCACATGTTACAGCTGATCGAATAATGTAAATAAACATTTCGAGTTTAAATTACTTGCAGAATGATATAATAGGTCGTTTTTCCAAAAAACTATTGGAAAATGAGAGATTTGTATATTTTCATCAAGTAGTGGGTAAAAAAAGCTTTAAAACGACACCTCATTTATGAAAATTGCTGAAGAATTAAGGAAGTTATGGCGTACCGAGAAAAAAAAGTACTTTAGAAATTATAATATATATAGATATGTGGTTGACATTTTGTGGATTTCATAATTTTAACTTTGCAAGGAAAAAAGTTCTTATCAATTTCCTGAGAGTTTTCTTGGCTTCTGAAGGTTGTAAAATTAATTACTTGGTCACGTTGTAATCCTTATGAAATGTAAGGTTACGATACACTACTTTTATATGCGTTTGTAAATGCAGTGATTTCATGTTGATTTAAATCAACATGAATACAGCTGATTTGAATGTTTAATGTTAAATGCATTTAGAGAACGTTTAAAGTAATATAAAAGTAATGTATCGTAACTATACATGACATAAGGATTACAACGTCACCAAGTAATTAATTTTACGATCTCCAGAAGCCAAGAAACGTTGTTTCAGAAAATTTATAAGTTATTTTTTTTTTCTTAAATACAGAAATTTACAAATACATCATAGAAAACACTCCTGTCAACCACATATTAAAATATAAATACGATAAATTATCGGGTTTTCGAGTAATAAAAGTGTAAAATTTATTCGCAATAAAAACTAGTCAAAAGTACGATTCTTTTTGGTTCCATGTAGAATAGTAAAATTTTAATGTACAACTAGACGCAATGGTACAGACATAGACTTCTCAGTAAACAACCTTCAAACTCAGGGAGACATAATTTATGCGCCAACTAGTAGTAGGCCTAAATATTGGTCAACTGAAGATATATTTCTCCTCAACAATATATCATGTATATTACAACTAACTCTCTTCGTCAAATATTCCTTACTGAAATTGAACACTTTAGTATTTGTGAGTTTGTGAACACTTATTTATTTATATTACATTAAACCTGTTTTGGGTGACGTTAAATCGTTTCTAATTTATACTAATATGTAATATGCTGATTAAGATATTGTTTATATTATAATTTAAACATATAACCATTTCCCATTACAAAACTATCCTTTAACCCAAATTTATTTTTACTCAATTAACATTATTTTTATATTTGATTGTAAATGTTGAACACGATAGTGACATCACATTTTAAAACACAGTGAAAAATGTAAATGGAACAAAACCCAATAATTTTATATTTATACATAGGATTATAATATTCTTATAATAATCTAATAATTATATTAAAATAACATTAACAATTGGAAGAATGTTCACTAAAAAACGTATTATTTTAGATACCAATCTTTTACAATAACAGAAAAGTCCCTTTTAGTAATCAAGCTTGTTTTCACATTTACTGTATGTTGCTGTTTTAGAATATGATAACCTTTGAACCATATTTCCAACTGCCAGGTCTCCTGCCCACACATACTCGCACGGTGCTAATGAATGTGGACTCTCTTTGATGTCACATATCTCTAATCACGTAAGTACGAATTTATTTTTACAGTAAAATATGCTGAGATTCATGTTGATAAACCTCAGGTAAAATTTAAGAAACATTCTATACATACACATACCATATTTATTATAAAACTGAATAATGCTGTCTACTAAATCTATAGCTGCATGCTTCTAAATATTTGATACTCATTCCAACCAACATTGAAATCATATTGGTTGAAAACATCAGCTTCAGTCTCATGTTTTGTTACCTTTCTGGTACCCTTATGGTAAAATTAAAATATATTTTCTTTGATTACTTTTTTAGCTTAGTTGTTTAAAATGTCACAATCAACTTTTGAACTTTAAAATAATTTAATTTACACCTCGGAATCAAATTATTTCCCAAGTGTAGCTTAAAACTATCAAACATGTGAACTAATTTACACGTGGGATAGTTCACACGTGTATATTACATTCATGTCCTTAATCATATTTAGAGTTTTTTTATGACTTAAAGTGTCATGTAATACGTAGTTTATTATTTTTATTCAGAGGATTATAAAAAAAATTATTTTCAATGATCTATACAGTAAATAGATTAAAATTATTGTTTAATCACATCTAGAAATATAACAGGATTTTAAATACAAACAAAAGTAAGGATTTAAGCATTACTTAAACAATACATGCTTAAATAGTATAAACTATCAGACTAGAATTAGTGACATTTGTTAAATCTGTTAAATGGTAATTGTTCAACCAGTGTCCTATATTCTAACATAGAGCCATGTATGTTTAGTTACTGGACAATGAAAACAGATTTAGAGATATTTATTCCATATAAATAATAAACATACACGATAGATAAAGTTAATTAGTGGAAAAACTGCAAAATAATAAAAAGATTAAATGAAGGGAAAAGGAAGGAGATCGTAGTAGGATAGTGCAATAAACAAAGTAAATATCTTTGTATCATAAGTAACTTTTAAATATGTATTTTGAATAATCTTGTTTACAAACATAAACAATTTTTAATGAAAATATAAAGTGAAACAAAGTTCAGAATATATGAAAAAGGCAAGCTAAAGTTAAAGCCTTTGTATCATATTGTAAATGGTAAGATACTTTCAACACAGTAATAACCAAATATAAAATAATAAATATACCAAAAATGACACTAAAATAATTAGTGGCTGCATCCTGTTTAAATCTGTAGTACTTCAGATTTAAAAAATCACATGTTCGTGGACCAACAGGAACAGTGACGACAGTGATCAGTTCATCATTTATCATATAAACTAAAGTTGTTTGGAAATGGAAGCTTGATTTTTCTGATAAAACTGTCAGTGCTTTGCCTATAAAATCGATTGTGACTATAAGTTACTTTAGGAATTTTTAAAAATTAAGTTTTCACACATTTCTGCGCTACAGTGGAACCACAATAACACAAAATCCTCGATAGTACAAATTGTTTCATATCCTCTTGAACCTCCCATAGCAATCAATTTTAAAATAACCTTTATAACACGAATGTTATGGACAAACTATCTCAATAACAAATATTTTATTCAACTTTTAAGACAACGAAAGCACGAAACCAAAACCTTCATAACACAAATATGAATAGCCAAACACCTCTATACCACGAATTCAACCTCTGTAAAACGAAGTTCCTTGGTCAAAACCTCAGTAATATGAAGGAATATTTCCATTTTATTCCCGTCGAAACCAGAAGCCTGAATTCCGTTTGGCATGATTACTGGTACAATACTGATCTGGAATATCAGTGTAGATTTGTAACTGAGTTTACATATAGTAGTTTGGTTTGTTGTGCAGTGCCGTTCTTTGTAATCTATTATGCGTATTTTAAGGCGAATATGATGATGATATGACTAGTTATTTATAGTTTATCTCCATTGTGAGTCCTTATGTGCTGTATCAACTTTGACTTACTAATACTTCTATACGGGCACTGGTCACAACTGAATGGTTTATCTCCAGTGTGAGTCCTTATGTGCAGTGTCAAGTCTGACTTATGTGCGGTTCTATACGGGCACAGCTTACAACTGAATGGTTTATCTCCAGTGTGAGTCCTTATGTGCCGTATCAAGGCTGACTTACGTGCGGTTCTATACGGGCACAGGTTACAACTGAATGGTTTCTCTCCATTGTGAGCCCTTACGTGCTGTAACAAATATGAATTATAAGTAGTTCTATATGGGCAATGGTTACAACTGAATGGTTTATCTCCAGTGTGAGTCCTTATGTGCCGTATCAAGGCTGACTTACATGCGGTTCTATACGGGCACTGGTTACAACTGAATGGTTTATCTCCATTGTGAGTCCTTATGTGCCGTGTCAAGGCTGACTTATATGCGGTTCTATACCGGCACAGGTTACAACTGAATGGTTTATCTCCATTGTGAGTCCTTATGTGCCGTGTCAAAGCTGACTTATATGCGGTTCTATACCGGCACAGGTTACAACTGAATGGTTTATCTCCATTGTGAGTCCTTATGTGCAGTGTCAAGGCTGACTTATATGCGGTTCTATACGGGCACTGGTCACAACTGAATGGTTTATCTCCATTGTGAGTCCTTATGTGCTTTGTCAAGGCTGACTTATGTGCGGTTCTATACGGGCACAGGTTACAACTGAATGGTTTCTCTCCAGTGTGAGTCCTTATGTGCTGTAACAAATTTGACTTATCAGTAGTTCTATATGGGCACTGGTCACAACTGAATGGTTTATCTCCAGTGTGAGTCCTTATGTGCTGTGTCAAGGCTGGCTTATGTGCGGTTCTATACGGGCACAGGTTACAACGGAATGGTTTCCTTCCAGTGTGAGTCCTTATGTGCTGTATCAACGTTAACTTAGCAGTAGTTCTATATGGGCACTGGTCACAACTGAATGGTGTATCTCCATTGTGAGTCCTTATGTGCCGTGTCAAGGCTGACTTATATGCGGTTCTATACCGGCACAGGTTACAACTGAATGGTTTCTCTCCAGTGTGAGTCCTTATGTGCTGTATCAACGTTAACTTAGCAGTAGTTCTATATGGGCACTGGTCACAACTGATTGTCTTCTCTCTAGGACGTGTTTTCTTGTTTATTATAACTTTCTTTCTTTTAGCTTTACAACTATATCCATTTAAACTAAAGCCTTCACTGTTTATATGGGCAACCCTTAAGGAATTGTCTTCTACCAGGTTGGCTAACGACAATAGGCTGGTGTATTTTACCTGTAACATATAAATTTTATATTTGTTTTAAAAGCATATTGTTTTTAATATATTCACATTAATTTGTTTATTTAGGCGTAATTAAAATATAAATTATGTATAAAGTCATTAAAGTCAACTTATTTTAGAAAGGAAAATGTTTATCCAGGTACATTAAATTCAGATTAATACTTTCTTAATTATCATTGGGAGTGGTTTGTGATTTCTCTGGTTAGGATGGTAAATGGTGAATAAATTTTACTGATATGGATTACTTTAATATTTGTATTTTTTTGTTTATACTGTATTTAAGGTTATTAGATAATGTTTCCTTGTTCGTTATTAAAAAAAAAAAAAAATAAAATAAAAAATAAACTAATTTAGAAGGAACACAGATAAAACAGAAAATTAGTCCCACTGAGACCATTGACTGGCAGTATATGAAGATCCAGGCTTGGTACAAATGTTAGTTATGTTCAACCATTATGTTGACAATGTTGACCACATGTAGTTCACAAATTGTGTTGACAAATATTTCACCTGTTGTACTCAATATATATTTATTTATTTATATATTTAAATACTAGTCAGTCTACTTAAAACATTGCAAGTTGTTATTTACTGTATACTATCTTGTTATTGTGTAGTATAGTTATTTTTAACAGAGTTTATTATTGTTGGTAATTATTAATATTTATGATTATTTAAAGTTGTTATGTTATTTATTTATATGTGTTTGTTTATTAATGTTATTTAGTATTTATATTTTCACTTTTAGTTAATGAATGACACTGGACTGGACTGAAATATGTTGGACTTTGAATATTTAATTGCATGTCTCTTTTACTGTGTATTTCCTGATAATTTTAAATTACAAAAAAATTTCCACAACATAAGTCTAATAATTTTACAGATAAAAATAATTGGTGTCCAATTGCTTTATTAAGTGTTTTCTCAAAGGTATTGGAACGCATAGTGAAGGATCAGTTGGCTTTATATTTACAAAACAACCAAATATTAAGTGAGTGTCAGTATGGATTCAGACAGGATATATGTATAAATGATGCTTTGTTTGATATTAATAAAAAATTAAATACGAGGCGTGTTTTTAAAGTAAGTACCGTTTTGGAATCCCACCGCTGTAGCCCCTCAAATTATCCTTTTCGATAAGAATAAAATAGGATTGATTTTAGTAAATTAATAACAGCTGTTTGGTAAATGAATAAACATGTTTATTTTGTTTGTTTGACATTATCCTATTGATGTATTAAGAGTTTGATCTTCAGCTGTCAAATAAAAACAATGAACGCGTTTGAAATAGGCTAATACCATTGGGTATTATAGTAATAAATGTAGCAACGTAAGTAGTGTGTGTGATATACTGTAAATAAATTTCATATTGTGATTTTATGTTTTACCGTTAATCTACTATTATTTGTGGTTCAAAATCACATGCTAAGGCCAAAGACACAGGTGTATTGAGTGCAGCAAGAGTTGAGATAGGCACGCAAAGTGTGCAGGGGTGTCGCATAGTATTTGTTAATTTTAAAACTATTGAAATAAATGTAATAATTTTTGTAGTTAGTTATGTACATTACCCTATACCAAACATTTAGACATATTTTACTTGTTTTTTGAATAGCCAGGGGATGTTGCAGGAAGGAAGTATTAAACATTTTAAATTTAAGCCTACCTCCAGTTATACCTCATTTTAGAGGTCTTTGTACAATACAAAAGTGCAAACCTGAGGTCATAAGGATGACCTAGTCAGAAAATACAGAGATTCAAAGAATTTATTTCCATATTACTAATTCTGCTTAGTTAAACAGCTATTAATTTAACAGTTTGAGGTCCCTATTGTTGATATTGTAACGAACGACTGCGTCATAAAAATAACTATATTATTTAACAAAAATAAAACTACAAAAACTTATTAAAACCCTTTTGACAGTAGTTTTACTCTAAAAATAGTTTTTTTAAAATTATTATAATAATATGTTACATATTTTATAAAATTATAAATATTTTATAAAATTTTGTTGACATTAATTTTTCATATTCTGTCAGATAAATTATAACTCTACACAGCAATAGTTAATAACTATCTTGAATGAAGAACATCTTATCCTTTTTCGTATGCTGTGTTAGGTATATGACATTACATTCTTTGAGAGGCTATATTTACTGACTGGATCATTCTTTTGACCTCAGGTTTGCACTCTTATATTATGCAAACAAAGACCATTAATAAGGGCCTTTGACTCTGGACGCAACATTGTGTTGAATAAGTTAGATATGATTAGGGTCCGTGACACTGCACTGTCGTGGTTCCGGAGTTATTTGAGTGGTAGGAGACAGGTAGTGTCCATTTGTGGAAGGAATAGTGACCCTTACCCTATTAAATATGGCGTGATTTTAGGGCCTATTTTATTTTTTATTTATATAAATAATATTGCGAAAATTCAATTGGACGGGAAATTGTTTTTTTTGTGGATGACTACCTGCTATTTCTGTCTGGTAAAATAAGAACAAACAAAAGCAATGAGCGATTTGATGATTTTGAAAAGGTGGTTTGATCATAATGTTTATTGAATGTTTCTAAAACTACATTTTTACCCATATCATTGAATTTTATTTCAGATTATAATTTTAATGATTTGAAAATTCATCAACGCGGTAGTCATTTAAATTTATCTTGTGATTGTAAAGTATTGAGCGTGTAAATCATTATAAATATCTGGGTGTTAATTTCGACTACCACCTAAAATGGACTGATCATGTAACTTATATTCAAACAACTATTAGAAAATATATCTACGCTTTTAGAAGATTAGCTGATATTTTGGGGGAGAGGAATTTAATTTATATTTATTTATGATTTGACAGTACATTTTGCTTACATTAAGTCACTCTTCTCTTTTGGGAACATTGCTTGGGGAGGCGCAACAAATTCAGTTATGGAACCTCTTTTCATCACGCAAAAAAAGTATATTGAAAGCAGGGCTAAAGAAAGCTAAGAGATATCCTACTGACATTCTTTTTCATGAAACATCACTTCTTTCCTTATGCCAGTTGTACATAAAGCACCTTTTAATTCATATTTACAAACATTTCCAAGACATTTTCAGCTAATTCACATTCTTATAATACCAGGCACACAGGAAATGTCAGGATAGATATTTTATGATTCGAAAACGCGTTTTCAAAACAAATTCATTTTATATTTAAAATGTTTTGTTTAGAAATATAAATAGGCATTTCAAACACTTTAATTTGTTTAAATAAAACTCAATTTCAGTATTTAATTATAAAGTTAACAATCTTTCATTGGACATTGGACTTGAGAAGGCAGAGACCCTAATCGTGTCGGAGTATGGTCAGGCGTGACCTGTAAAATAATTACAAAATATTTTATAATTATTTTGTAATTATAAAATAAAAAATAATTGGTTGTCATATGAAGATCATCCCTATCAAAATTTCTTTAGATCTGACCACAGTTAAATGAATTAATCTTGTTTAATTAACTTTTTCAGGAGTAAAGACGTCATATGACATCCCAATCGTAATGACTGAAAGGAGTATTAGGGATGAAAACAAAATGTTGTAGAGGAGTAAAAATTAAATTTAGAAAAACGATTCAAACTTGTTTATTAGAGTACACAATAATGTATAATATAAAACTAATAAATAATATTTTTCAGTATAGCTATTCAGACTGAATATATATATTATACGTAGCTGTATATCTGACAGACAACTGAGAGAATATGAGTGAAATGTACGCCAAACATTATATCAGCTGAATGCCAGATGACATCGCGCAGGAACCTAATCAGTTTAGGGATAGAGGAAAAATGAAGGTTACCATCAAAAAGGTGTGCACATCTAAAGTTGTTTTTGCCTGTAACAGTTACAACTGGTGTAATGTGTTGGCAATACGCTCAATTAATTAAATAATTTAAATAATTGGACCATTACAGAAGACGTCTCATGACACCCTTACTCATTTAGGCCAATTTATAAAAAGATGTTAGATGACATCTTTACTCATTTTAGCTAATATAATGCATTCCTGAAAGTTTTAAGATATTATTAAGCTATAAGCTGTGGTATTGACCCATCCACCCTACCTACAGACAGTGGTATTGACCCACGCACAATACATAGTTATTTGAGTAATTACAAAAATACCTCACCTCATATTTTCATCCCAATTATTTACATAATTCTCATTTGTAAGTCTAAATCATTAAAAAAGCATTAAAATATAAAACCAATTTTAATTAGAAAGAAGACCATCAGTAGACAATAAATAGACAAAAAAAGGCAAGTATGGTGTAGTACACTAAATAAAACACAGTGCCAAAGAAAGGGTATAATGTAGAATCAAAATCATCACAAATTAAATATTTTCATCATCATCAAATTTTTGAAGTCTGAGTCTTCATCAATATAGACTGTTTTAAATATCCTAACTAGCTGATGTTATTGGGCACTCATTTGGGTTAATTAGAGACAACTAGTTTTTCTACATAATGTCCCTATAACCCACTGAATGTGTATGGATGGGTGAGTGGGTCAACACCACTGTATGTGTCTGGGTGGGTGGGTGGGTCAATTCTACTGTATGTGTATGGGTGGGTGGGTGGGTGGGTCAATTGTACTGTAAGTGTATGGGTGGGCGCGTGGGTCAACACCACCGAATGTGTATGGATGGGCGAGTGGGTCAACACCACTGTATGTGTCTGGGTGTTGATTGATGTTGATATTTTAATAAGATTGGTATTTCTTATTAAGGAGTTCTCTTACTTAAACTACGACTGCATTAGTTGCTAACGAAGAGTGCATCATTAACCAAAGTCATCTCTCCTGATGCAGTTGATATTGTTACGTCTGTTCCTGGTTATTCTGAAGGAAACTCCGCTTCTACCAATGTTGACAGTTATAGTCCTGATCTTTGGGTTAGGTTAGGTTTTGTAGGGCTATGGACTGGACAGATTGTAGATTACATCAGAACTCAACTGAGCTTTATGGAAAGACTGTGTTGTTAGTTTGAGGGTAGGATGGTGGACGTGTCTTAATGTTGTCGTTTATTTAGATCATTACATCATCGTATGATATGACAAATATAAATATGGATTATGTTAATATTATTAGATATAGGATCTATGTATTACAGTCAGTAAAGTCAGATCTACAAGGTTTAGTCAGTGTTGGATTGCAATAATTCATGGTCATATTATGATAAGTTTTTTATTGTAATGTTTGCATCAAGATTGCAGATTAAAACTTGCTTCTACTGGGTGAACTTATCGTACTTCAGATTCCTGAATGTTCACTGTTGTATGAGCTGATTATGGTGCCAAAGTAACTAAAATCGTTAAATTGCTCAAAATTCTATCTCAACCAGGCACTATTATCAGATTCCTCTAGCTAAGGTATCGTGGCATATCACCAGCTTCTGTGTTGCTTAGAACCTGTATCAGTTCACTCATATTCCTATGGGCTTAGCTGTGGAAGCCCAGACCTTAATCAGGCTTTTGGATTCCATCTTTCACAATGTGAAATTCAACTACGTCTTCAACTATCTTGACAACATTCTTGTTTACAGCGAAAAATTTCAGGAACATATAGAACATCTGGAGGAAGTTCTGAAGCTCCTCCGCAGCGCTGGCCTTACCGTCAACCATTACAAAGTCACCTTCACAAAACCTGAAATTTCCTGCTCAGGTTATCTGATTTCCTCTTAGAGTGTCTGCATTGATCTTGCTAGAACACAGGGTATCCAGGATTTTCCTCCTCCCACCCCCCGCCCATACACATACAGTGGTATTTATCCACCCGCCCACCCATACACTTACAGTGGTATTGACCCACCCGCCCCCCATACACATAGTATTTACCCACTCGCCTACCCATACACGTGCAGTGGTATTGACCTACCCGCCCACCCATACACGTACAGTGGTATTGACCCACCCACCCACCCATACACGTACAGTGGTATTGACCTACCCGCTCACCCATACAAGTACAGTGGCATTATGCCAAGGATGTGGTCCGTGTTGTGGGAATGGTGAATTTCTATCCGCATTTCATCCCCAACTTGGCTGAGCTTGCTGCCCCTTTGAATGAGTTGAGGAAGAAGGGTGCAAAGTTTGTTTGGGGGCAAGCTCAGCAGATATCCTTTGATGCTTTGATGGAGGCCATTATGCAGCCTCCAGTTCTGCGGATGCCGGCAAAGTTCATATTGCAGACTGATACCTCCTCCTCTGCTATTGCTGCGGTGTTGTCCCAGGAGTTTGATAGTGTTTGGCAACCTATTGTTTTTGCATCTCGTACTTTGACTCGTCAAGGAAAGAAAGCTTTTTCTATTTATGTGCTAGGTTTCTGTAACATGCAGAGTTTTTGTTTGAGACTGACAATCAAGTGCTCTCTTGGTTTCTCGCTCATCCTAGACAGCTTGGGAAAGTGGTCGCTGGGTAGTTAAGATTTCAGCCTTTAAATTTTAAGTTCAGCATGTGTGTGGCACTCAGAATTTCATAGCAGATGCTCTGTCCCGCATGTATCATGAACCCAGCGACTCTTCAACTGAAGTAGGCAGCTGCTGTGGGGCTGTGCTACTTGACTTTCCTTTGGCTTTTGACAGTCTGCTTCTCCATCAACAGCAAGACCCGGCGCTGTCTGTTTTCTTGTGTGAGCTCCAAGGAGGAACCCACCCTCCCTATTTTCTGTCCAAAGGGACTCTGCTGTCGGCCTCGCCGTGGTGGAGGACCCAAGGTTGTGCTGCCGAACATCCTGGTTCCGATGGTCTTTAACTAATTTCACAACTCTCCTGTGAGTGGTCACTAAGGAATTCACAAGACCATCGCTAAGATTTGCCAGGAGTTAATCTGGAAGGGTATGGACCGGGATATTGCTAAGAGGGTAGTACGGGCTTGTCACCTTTGCTCTCTTAGCAAAACCAGTCAGAATGCGAAGTTGGGGTTGTTATCTTCTGAAATGGCAGAACGTCCCTTTGAGAAGGATTTCATCAACAACGTGGGTCCTTTCCCACGTAGAGCAAGTCAGGTAATTCTCACCTACTTGTTTGTGTTGATGCCTTCTCAAAGTTTTGTTGGCTTTTTCCCCTTCGTAGTGCTACGGCTCAGCTCACCATCTGTGCACTCAAGTCCCATCTTCTTAAGCACTTTGGTATACCCGCCACTATTAGGGAATTTCCTTTTTTGGTCCTTATCAATGACCTGACTTTTAACTTCCCAATAATGTCCATCCTATATGCAGATGACACCACTTTCCTTTATGCCAACAAAAATTTCAATATTGTCAAAGACCAACTCACAAATTATGTACAACTGGCCAAAACCTGGTTCAATGTAAATAGATTAAAGGTAAATGATGATTAGACTGAGTCCATTTACTTTTCACTTATTAATTATACCCAGTTTGGAAATGTATCTGACTCTGTAAAATTGTTGGGCATACAGTAAGGTGACTTGGCAACCGTATATAACTTATTTGTGTAACATGCTTTCTATAATGTTATACTTGATGAGAAAACTTAAGAACTGTGTTTGTACCAAAGTACTCATTACTCAGGGTGTCCAGTAAACCTCCTTTAACAAATTCCCGTGATTTCATAGAAAAATTCCCTGACCCCAAATCAACATAGTACTATTAACCCAAGAGAGGTCACGCTGTTAGATTTTTTCTAACAAAATAGGTCCTCGTATTAAGATTTTTTTTATTTCTTGTCAAAGACTATTGAGCGTCAATGTATTTGTAGTCGACTATATGTGACACATTTCTGGGGTATTTCCATGATGATTCATCGCAGGGAGGGGTGGGGGGAGGCCGTTGAAGGTCAGGCGCTCCAGTTTTTCAGTGAAAATCTAACACGCGACCGGATACGTTCAGCTGAGTGTTAGAAATTTTCTAAGGGCGCGACCATTTTCGTTTCTTTTCTGTTTATATTTTTGAAATTTAAATATTGTAAATATTGTATTTATAGTGATATTTTATGTAGTGTTAGTGTTATTCAGTGTAATATATGTGTGTATATCTTTTAGTGTAAGAAATTGTACCGGGTCTTTTGACCGGTACATTTCGTTTTTTTTCGTCGTTGGCGGCCGGGCTGCCTGAGATCGCTCATGCCCTGCGTTTCGCGTACTTTGGTGGCCGTTGGCCCGGATCCGTTCGTTCCGTGTTCCAGCCTTTGTCTGTCAGGTTGGCCATCTTCTAGATTGTTCTGGGAGTGCTAGTTGTGTCTCGGCGGCCGAACCTCCTTAATATGGTCGGCTAAGGCTCCTAAAACGTAAGTGTTCTTTTGTAAGTTTTAATATCTAGTCACCCTTTTGGTGAGAATATTTTGTTTCAAGGATAATATTCAACGGGCTTGCTTGTGTTTTCAGAGTTTTGTTAAATTTGGGTTCTTTGTCTAGACGTTTCTCAGACTAGGTTAAAGCCATGTGCTCAATGTTACAGTTTTACCAGTAATGGCTTTATTATATCTTGTTTTATTTTCAATTGTAATTCTGTATAATGTTTATTGAGCCTTTTTTCAGTTGGAGTTACCGATATATCATATTTTTGTTCATTGACAATAACCTAGCCTACCTGTGTAGTTTGATTTTCATGTATAACATATTGCCCCTGTTTCCATAGCCTAGTTGTAAGTTTATCATTTTTTTTCCATACGTCTTTTATATTTTGCTAAATTGTAATTTGGTTTAAATTATTCAGCCTAAAGTTAATCTTTCACTGTCTTGTGTGCTCCACTCAGGTTCTTGTTGGTATCTTCATGTTCAGTTTGGCCAAATCATGCAACCTTATATTTAGTTGTTATGTGTAAAATTTTTGTTGTTGTGGCTGGACTGTTTTTAATGGCTGTGTTTGACCTTGCAGTCCAGGGTCCTTGAGTAGGACGTTTCTACCCTCAGCCTGTCGTCCGGGGAAAGTTCAACCATCTACACTGCCCGCCTGGCCTGAGGACCATGTTGAAGCATAGAGTCGCCCGCTACCTTCTCTACATCTTTGGGGTAGAAGTCTTCTGTCCTCAGGTCAGTGTGTTCCAGTTTTGTTCCCGGCGGCTGAGCTGGGGGTTTTGAGGCGGATTTATATTTATAAAAAACAAAAAAAAAAGGAAGAAAAAAATGTTCGTGGAACAATTTAATGTGGCCTAGGCCTAAAGTGAACGGACCAAAGTGATTTATGCAACACCGCCATGGGGACCTATATGTGTATTTTTTTTTTTTATTTAAAGGGAAAAAAACTTAAAATACAAACAAAAGGAACTTTTTGATGTTAATATTTATTTATATTTCTTGTTATTTAGTTTAATTAGTTTATTTTGTTGTTAGATATTTTAGAGTTTATATTTGTTAGGTCCCTATTGTTAAATTGTGTTGTTATTTATTTTTATGCTTTAGGCCTAGTGATTTAGTTATTTATTTATTTATTTCGTGTTTGGTATTATTGATGTCAGGGGATTATAGAACGGTACCGTGTTATATTTTGTTTTAAATTGTTTAATTTTTAAACTCACCAAAAGGGGATTGTTGTTCTTTGAATTAAATTCTAATTCGGAGCTGCCCAGGGATTCCGGCTTACTCCCTGGCCCGGTGGAATCAAGGGGATGTGGGCTAAATTGCCGGGGTTTATTTGGGGGGTTATCTAAATTGTTTCTAAATGTTCATTTTTAAATTGTTAATAAATTGTCTTAGGTTTTGGGTGGCTAGGCTGCAGATAGGCCATGTAGTTGTTAATTGGTAATTTTGGTATTTGTAGAGTTTGTTGTTCTTGTAGCTTTTGTGTGTGGTTTGTTATTTATTTGATTGCAAATTTATATTGTGGCCTTCTGCCGTTTCTTGTTCGGTTAACTTGCTTTCTTGGTAATAAATCAGTTTTGCTCAACTGCCGAGTGTTATTTTGACCCTCCAACTGCCACCCGTGATCCCATCGCTTGACTTGTTTTGAGCCATCCCCCGGTTGGCACGCTTACCAGCTCTGGTGGGGGGGGGGATGGGTCTCAAAATGGCTGTAAATAATAAGGATAATTTAATTTTGAGTTGGATTGAAGAGGACGACGATAGTGACCAAAATTACTCATTAACAAAATTACCGTAACAGCAATACGGGTCATTATTCATTTATAAACTGTATTTTGATTTTTAATAATAAAACTTGTCAAAGTAACTGTTAGTTTTTCATACCTGGTACTTTTTATATAATTATTAATTATATGTAAAAACTGTTATTTGATGAAAACTAATTAATATAAATGTAATTTGAAATATAACAAAAATATATTTAAAAACTAACTACAGTAAAGTGTCCTAAATAAAGAACGTCAAGTGTTAGAATTTTTCTATACACGCGATCAAATACGTATGACTAACAGGCGCGACCTCTCCAGGGTTAAGTTAATATTACTATTTAACTTAATAGTAATATTATGTACTACCATGTACATACATTATGTTATTTACATCAATTACAATTATTAATAACCGAAATATCATTATTTCACAAATATATTATTATTGATAACCGTAATAATTAATTTCAAAACTATTACCTACAATAATTATTCTTTTAAAACTACTTTATAAAAGTAGATAGATTTTTAAAAAATATTCATAATTAGCCTTGAGTAAAAAACAAACATACCTTTTATTCTATTGTTAAATTATGACAATTTTCAATACCTTGAAAAACGGTGCTAAATTATAATTTTCCCAAAACCAGCATACATTTTAGGTCTATGACTTATTTAAAAAGTACTAATCGGAAAATTATTTCAGTAAGTTTTAAACTTTTAGCGATATTAAGCTAGTTGTATGAGGTTGAACAAGCATAAGCAACGGAATTAGGTAGCTTTTTCATAATTTAGAATATTAAATGGCATGTAAAATTAACATTTAGTACTGAAAAAAGTAAAGGATTTTTTGTAGCGCACCCAAGTATATAGTGACTATAACAAATCACACCAGACTTGTGTTCTTGGTAGGATTTTCCAGGTTTTGTTTCAAATTCCCTGACTTTTCCCTGACTTTTCCAGGTCATTTAAAATTCCCTGACTTTTCCAGGTTTTCCCTATTTTCCCTGTTGCTGGACACCCTGCCATACTACATATTATGGCCTATTTTACTCTCTGTTGTTGTATGGAATTAGGCTGTGGGTAATGCCAGTTCCGCCTCCAAAGTATTTGTCATACAAAAGAAAGTAATTAAAATAATGATTGGTTTGTTAGATCAAGAATCTTGTAAAAGTAGCTTTAGGACTCTTCAAATTATGATTGTGCCCTCACTGTATATTTTTTATATGTTAGAAATAATCTTGATAGCTTAAATAATACGTCATATAATCATTCATATAGCACTAGGAATAAACATAATATTGTACCCCCTTTCAATAGGCTCAGTATATCATTACGCAGCCATGGGTATCAGCAGTATATTTTTTATAATAAATTATCTCTCTGTGTTAGGCACCTTAGTGTACCTGCTTTTTAAAAAAATACTTCCTAAGTGGTTTAAAGTAATGTCCTTTTACTCTACAGATGAGAATATGAATTTTAATATACTGTTACCTCTTAAGTAGGCTAGCTTTTTGTATTGTATTTGTAAGGTTACTATTGTAAAACGTTGACATAGCCTGTAGCACCGATTGTGTGTATAATGTCAAATAAATTATTTAATTTCATTATTATCGATGCTTCATGTTACTTTTGATGCATCGACGTTTTGATTAGTTCTGAATCTAATTGCATCGATGTTTCTATGAATTTAGATGCATATCACACTCCTAGTTACGGCTAAAAAAAAATTCTGGCCAGAATTAGAATTTAATAAGGGCTTTCTTGAATTCTGAAAAGGGGAGAAATCGATAGTTTTATTGTTTTTTTTTTTTTTTTTACCTAACGAATAGCATAAAACAAGTCTCATATCTGTAAGTTAAGTAGTTTTATAAAAAAAAAACCAAAAACTCCTTAAAGCTTAAAAAATAAATAAATAAAACAATGTAAACACAAAATCTAGCTACTAGGGAAGAATCAAACACAATGCTGCCAGGTCAGCTGCTGCAGATCGAGTCACCAGCAGTCTGACATGTAGTTCAAGCTTGCAATACAGTCCAGCTGTAGCATTGTTTTGTTTCTGCCAGGAATATAATTATTCATTTACGGCATAACCCCTTATATCTTCTCCCAAACCTAAATTAAATTTTACATAATTGAATACAATATTTGTTGCTAGGCAACAAAATACCCAATGATGTCTATAGCCATTTGCCATGGCATGGCCACATAGGATAACTGAAGTGCAACGGTAAACATTTGCCATGTGCAAAAGTTTAAGAATGATCACACAAGATTTTTGGTTATAGTATCATTTCATTATTCCATTATACATTTTAATGTGTTAAAACATTAATTACAGTTTTGCACATAGTAAAACTATAATTTTGTGATTAGTAAAATTTTTATATTCAGTATTTAAAATATTTATTTATACTAATTAATATCTTAGTTAAGTTTACCTTTCGTGATATTGGTTTCTCATCAACAGAGTTCTCTTCTTCTTTTATATGTTTTAAAGCCACCTTTATACTGTCTTTGTCATCAAAATCAGGAAAGATCTAAACATACATAAATGAAATTAATTTCATAAAACACAATCTTTACTATTACTCGTCCCTTTCTTGGCATGATATCTGACCATTCTTCCCAAGGTCAAGCCAAATCCATACAGATGTCAACGATACAGCCTTTTGAGTTTCAGAAGGCACACAGTATAGTATGCTCTTCCTTCCTAATAAAATCGCTACTATGTGGTTTGACACAATATCTAAGATATCCTGAAAAATAAATCGTAATCTTAATCTTAACCAAAAACTGAACCAACTTATTAATGTAAACCACCAATGACGAACAATTGCTTGTACAAGCGAAAAAATCTTGAAGAAATATTAAAAATAGTGTTGACATATCACGTACTCAAGCCTGAAAAGTAAAAACCTTGAAAAGGTTTAATGAGCTGCAAACATGTTCAATTGCAGTTTTATGATATGATAATCTATACAGAAGTGAACAAAAATCATAGAAGAATCTGAGGTTGTATACGATGCCATTCTTAATGTTACAATCTTCATTCACTACATCTGATTCACTTCTATCAGTCTATCAACTGGCCAAATCTTGTCGAACATGGTTCAGTCAGTTTCTTTCTTTGTTCTTTAAGAGTCCTGCTCTACTTGCATGGTGGCTATGTACTGAACTTATTAATAATGTTACAGACCCACACTTCAACTAATTGGACCTTCATGAGAGAGTACAGCACTCTATAAGTTCAGTCTTAATCCTAGATGTTTGGTAATGGCACATACACGAATTATACAAGCCCAGTCATAATCAAAGATGTTTGGTAATGGCACATACTCAAATTATACATGCTAAGTCTTAATTCTAGATGTTTGGTAATGGCACACACTCAAATTATACATGCCCAGTCTTAATACTATATGTTTGGTAAAGGCACACACTCAAATTATACAAGCCCAGTCTTAATACTATATGTTTGGTAATGGCACACACTCAAATTATACAAGCCCAGTCTTAATACTATATGTTTGGTAATGGCACGTACTCAAATTATACAAGCCCAGCCTTAATACTATATGTTTAGTAATGGCACGTACTCGAATTATACATGCCCAGTCTTAATACTATATGTTTGGTATTGGCACATACAAGAATTATACAAGCCCAGTGTTAATACTAGATGTTTGGTAATGGCACATACTCAAATTATACAAGCCCAGTCTTAATACTAGATGTTTGGTAATGGCACATACTCAAATTATACAAGCTCAGTCTTAATACTAGATGTTTGGTAATGGCACATACTCAAAGTATACAAGCTCAGTCTTAATACTAGATGTTTGGTAATGGCACATACTCAAATTATACAAGCTCAGTCTTAATACTAGATGTTTGGTAATGGCACGTACTCAAATTATACAAGCTCAGTCTTAATACTAGATGTTTGGTAATGGCACATACTCAAATTATACAAGCTCAGTCTTAATACTAGATGTTTGGTAATGGCACATACTCAAATTATACAAGCTCAGTCTTAATACTAGATGTTTAGTAATGGCACACACTCAAATTATACATGCCCAGTCTTAATACTAGATGTTTAGTAATAGCACACACTCAAATTATACATGCCCAGTCTTAATACTATATGTTTGGTAATGGCACGTACTCAAATTATACAAGCCCAGCCTTAATACTATATGTTTAGTAATGGCACGTACTCAAATTATACATGCCCAGTCTTAATACTATATGTTTGGTAATGGCACGTACTCGAATTATACAAGCCCAGTCTTAATACTAGATGTTTGGTAATAGCACATACTCAAATTATACAAGCTCAGTCTTAATACTACATGTTTGGTAATGGCACATACTCAAATTATACAAGCTCAGTCTTAATACTAGATGTTTGGTAATGGCACATACTCAAATTATACAAGCTCAGTCTTAATACTAGATGTTTGGTAATGGCACATACTCAAATTATACAAGCTCAGTCTTAATACTAGATGTTTGGTAATGGCACGTACTCAAATTATACAAGCTCAGTCTTAATACTAGATGTTTGGTAATGGCACATACTCAAATTATACAAGCTCAGTCTTAATACTAGATGTTTAGTAATAGCACACACTCAAATTATACATGCCCAGTCTTAATACTATATGTTTGGTAATGGCACACACTCAAATTATACATGCCCAGTCTTAATACTAGATGTTTGGTAATGGCACGTACTCAAATTATACATGCCCAGTCTTAATACTATATGTTTGGTAATGGCACATACTCAAATTATACAAGCCCAGTCTTAATACTATATGTTTGGTAATGGCACACACTCAAATTATACATGCCCAGTCTTAATACTAGATGTTTGGTAATGGCACGTACTCAAATTATACATGCCCAGTCTTAATACTTGATGTTTGGTAATGGCACACACTCAAATTATACATGCCCAGTCTTAATACTAGATGTTTGGTAATGGCACATACTCAAATTATACATGCCTAGTCTTAATACTATATGTTTGGTAATGGCACACACTCAAATTATACAAGCCCAGTCTTAATACTCTATGTTTGGTAATGGCACACACTCAAATTATACATGCCCAGTCTTAATACTATATGTTTGGTAATGGCACATACTCAAATTATACATGCCCAGTCTTAATACTATATGTTTGGTAATGGCACACACTCAAATTATACAAGCTCAGTCTTAATACTAGATGTTTAGTAATGGCACACACTCAAATTATACATGCCCAGTCTTAATACTAGATGTTTAGTAATGGCACACACTCAAATTATACATGCCCAGTCTTAATACTATATATTTGGTAATGGCACACACTCAAATTATACATGCCCAGTCTTAATACTAGATGTTTGGTAATGGCACGTACTCAAATTATACATGCCCAGTCTTAATACTAGATGTTTGGTAATGGCACGTACTCAAATTATACATGCCCAGTCTTAATACTATATGTTTGGTAATGGCACATACTCAAATTATACAAGCCCAGTCTTAATACTATATGTTCGGTAATGGCACACACTCAAATTATACAAGCTCAGTCTTAATACTAGATGTTTAGTAATGGCACACACTCAAATTATACATGCCCAGTCTTAATACTAGATGTTTGGTAATGGCATACACTCAAATTATACATGCCCAGTCTTAATACTAGATGTTTGGTAATGGCACATACTCAAATTATACATGCCCAGTCTTAATACTATATGTTTGGTAATGGCACACACTCAAATTATACATGCCCAGTCTTAATACTATATGTTTGGTAATGGCACACACTCAAATTATACATGCCCAGTCTTAATACTAGATGTTTGGTAATGGCACATACTCAAATTATACATGCCCAGTCTTAAAACTAGATGTTTAGTAATGGCACACACTCAAATTATACATGCCCAGTCTTAATACTATATGTTTGGTAATGGCACACACTCAAATTATACATGCCCAGTCTTAATACTAGATGTTTGGTAATGGCACGTACTCAAATTATACATGCCCAGTCTTAATACTTGATGTTTGGTAATGGCACACACTCAAATTATACATGCCCAGTCTTAATACTAGATGTTTGGTAATGGCACACACTCAAATTATACATGCCCAGTCTTAATACTATATGTTTAGTAATGGCACACACTCAAATTATACATGCCCAGTCTTAATACTAGATGCTTGGTAAAGGCACACACTCAAATTATACAAGCCCAGTCTTAATACTAGATGCTTCGTAAAGGCACACACTCAAATTATACATGCCCAGTCTTAATACTAGATGTTTGGTAATGGCACACACTCAAATTATACATGCCCAGTCTTAATACTAGATGTTTGGTAATGGCACACACTCAAATTATACAAGCCCAGTCGTAATACTAGATGTTTGGTAATGGCACACACTCAAATTATACATGCCCAGTCTTAATACTAGATGTTTGGTAATGGCACACACTCAAATTATACATGCCCAGTCTTAATACTAGATGTTTGGTACTGGCACACACTCAAATTATACATGCCCAGTCTTAATACTAGATGTTTGGTAATGGCACACACTCAAATTATACATGCCCAGTCTTAATACTAGATGTTTGGTAATGGCACACACTCAAATTATACAAGCCCAGTCTTAATACTAGATGTTTGGTAATGGCACACACTCAAATTATACATGCCCAGTCTTAATACTAGATGTTTGGTAATGGCACACACTCAAATTATACAAGCCCAGTCTTAATACTAGATGCTTGGTAAAGGCACACACTCAAATTATACATGCCCAGTCTTAATACTAGATGTTTGGTAATGGCACACACTCAAATTATACAAGCCCAGTCTTAATACTAGATGTTTGGTAATGGCACACACTCAAATTATACATGCCCAGTCTTAATCCTAGATGTTTGGTAATGGCACACACTCAAATTATACAAGCCGAGTCTTAATACTAGATGCTTGGTAAAGGCACACACTCAAATTATACATGCCCAGTCTTAATCCTAGATGTTTGGTAATGGCACATACTCAAGTTATACAAGCCCAGTCTTAATACTAGATGTTTGGTAATGGCACACACTCAAATTATACAAGCCCAGTCTTAATCCTAGATGTTTGGTAATGGCACATACTCGAATTATACAAGCCGAGTCTTAATACTATATGTTTGGTAATGGCACATACTCAAATTATACATGCCTAGACTTAATACTATATGTTTAGTAATGGCACATACTCGAATTATACAAGCCGAGTCTTAATACTAGATGTTTGGTAAAGGCACACACTCAAATTACACAAGCCCAGTCTTAATCCTAGATGTTTGGTAGTGGCACATACTCAAATTATACAAGCCCAGTCGTAATCCTAGATGTTTGGTAAAGGCACACACTCAAATTATACAAGCCCAGTCTTAATCCTAGATGTTTGGTAGTGGCACATACTCAAATTATACAAGCCCAGTCTTAATCCTAGATGTTTGGTAGTGGCACACACTCAAATTATACATGCCCAGTCTTAATCCTATATGTTTGGTAATGGCACATACTCGAATTATACAAGCCGAGTCTTAATACTAGATGTTTAGTATTGGCACACACTCAAATTATACAAGCCCAGTCTTAATCCTAGATGTTTGGTAATGGCACATATCCGAACTATGAGACCATTCTTCCAATCTGCAAGCTCTACAGAAGCAGTGTAAAAAGATGATAATGCTACTAATTTATCACAATACTACACAAAATAATCCTATATTGTAATTTTGTTGTATTAATAATATTTATTATATTCAGGGTACTCTGTAAATGATAAATATCTTATTAAATTTACCTTTTGTAATATTGGCTTCTCTTCAATAGAGCCATCTTCCTCTGCCAAGCGTTTTAAATCCAATTTAACAGTGTCTTTGTCATCCAAGTCAGGTATCATCTTAACAGACATAAATGAAATCAGTTTTAAAAACACATTCTCTGATAGTACTTCTCCCTATGTAGGTATGGTATGAGTGTGACCCTTCTTCCCTAAAACCATGGTATAATTTGATCCTTACAAAGTCAGCAAGCATCTGTTATAGATATGGATGAAAGTTACACTAAATTTTTTTTATCAACGTGGTCCAGCCTGTCATAACTTAGTTTAGATCCTTTGAACAGAAATGATTAACCTTCAGTTAGAACAAATCACCAAATACAATTTGATGTTCATCAAACAAGCAGCGGCCAACTATCCTATAGCTTGCATACACTAAAACTATATAATTGAATCCTTGTTAAAATCTACGAAAGCCATTGTATACCTTATTATCATGGTTATTTTTAGTTCTAAACTATTTCAATGATTTATTTTCCCCCTTAGTTCTTATGTAAAAGTTTAAATTCTTTTTTACCAACCCTTGCAGGTTGTAAGTTTCTAAGATAATATGCTTTGTAATTTATCTTAACTTACCTCTTTTAATAGTGGTTCCTCTTTAACAGCCACACAGTTCTCGTCCAAACGTTTAATGAGCACCTTTAAAATGTATTTGTCATCATAGCCTGGAGGTACCTAGGAATAACGACCAATTAAATCTAATGAAACCAATTCCACGAAGAACTGCCTGAATAACATAGTAATATTTCCATCCTATTATTTATTTCTGATGCAATATCGTCAACTTTATGTACTTCAATGACAAGATTGTTGATTAGTCACCAAAATAATAACATTTTATCTAAAGCATGATTAATCTTTAAAATTTGAGAGTACCAAACCAAGCTCCTCATTAGCCATTTTTGATAGGCTTTCCATATCATACAACTCTAAGGGTAGAAATCAGAAAATGGTATAATTTCAAAAATTAAAATAAAAAATTAATATCAACTATTCATTAACCATAAATGTTAATAACATAGTATAGAAACAGAAAAAAAATTACCAGAGCTGAATTTATGCAATTCCTATTTTTTATTGTTTTTTTTTTTATGTCAAGTACAATGAAAAATACAACAATAGCAGATGTCCTATAAAATAATTTCCACTTTGAAAATATATATATTTACTGTTTTTTTTTTTATATTTCTCATAATAATAAATGAGAAATATAAAAAGCTCTGCTTGATTAGTAATAGTAGGTGATTTTCTTACAAACTTTTTCAGCATAATGGAAAAATCAATCAGAATATTATTAAATAACATCTCTATGGTTATTAGGTAAACCAATTTAATGAACAACAGTCATTAACCACTCTTAAATCAGTTCCTTAGTTGTTGTTTTTTTTGGTTTTATCAATGTTGCGACAGAATTGTAACATGTGTGACCGCCGGATAGAGACCATGACTGACCAGTAACTGAAACGACAGCTTTATTGTGTTCCATAGGTTATTTTTTATATTCACCTTTATATTTTTATATTGTCTTAAATCTGTAATAAATACGATCACCCTTAACAATTAAGGCTCTGGTAGGTAATACATCAACAATTTTGAGAAACATTTACAACTTGGTAATCATTTTTGTCAACATAATACATAAATGGGTCAGTGCAGTTTTTACGAAATGTAACATCAACTTCATTGTTAATTGCATTACTTTGACAAATTTATATGAAATTTTTACTGCTAGATTTCTTAGAAACATTTTAAAATAATAAGAAATTATCCTAAAGCTAATTTATTTACAATAATCTTAGGTGAAAATTCCTTGTCTGAGGACTATTCCTTATCCTGGAAAGGGACATCAAAGAAAGAGTCTCCAATATCCCAAACTTGAGGGTGGAAAGGCCATCAGCATAATTAGATTCCTGCTTATAGTATATGCAGGGGTTCTTTCTCGTCCATCTTCTGAGAATGTATAGACATTATCGACAGATAAAACCTTTTTTTAGTTTCACATACTACAATCTTGTCTTTATTGTCAACACAGACAGCTTCAATTATTGGCATTGAGGTAGAAGGGTGAGAGCACACTGTAGCCTGGCATTTAAAACAGGACAGATAACGTTTATCAGTAAAATCGCCACAGTAAACAAGCTGGTGTATTTTCATAATGCTTGGGATTTTAGGAATTTTGACCTTCCATAAATTGTTTTTTGTATTTGAGGACTTCTGCAGAATTCACTTCAACAAGATATATATTACATTCATTTGTAGCTTTGACAAAATCTGTGGCACTTGAAATGTCAATACCATACGTCACTTTTCAGTCCGTGGTTCTTTTTAAAATACCTTCCACTCCAACCAAAGTCCCCTTACCATGTCCAACCTCTGTCAAGTTCCATGTAATTTCTTCCAACTTTAAAAAAATTGAAGGAACAACAGTTTTTAGTAAGTAAATATTATAACAGTTGCGATACTGGCTGGAGGGGTTGTCTTAATGGAGAGTTTTGGTTTGAGGAAACTCATTAGCTGCTTTTAGCAGAATGGGCTTCGTATGAGCCCATATGGCATGAGCTTGATGATCCAAACATTCGGAGACAGTTACAAAACATACAGAATTTACTTTGCCATCTCTTCTAGAGTATCTGACTCCGGTATTCAATGCCAGCTGACGCTTGGATGCTCCAAAATGTGCTGCTTGAATTTCCTGGTGGTACTTCATGACATAATTTTCAGAAAAATCGATTTGAAAGATAACTTCATCTTCTTTCAAAGTTTCAATTTTCTTTCTTAACTCAGCATATTGGTATGCTGCATAAAATACATGTTTTTAAAAATCTTTTTTCAATTTTTTGCTAAACAGTTTGATCACTTTTGATACTACATCAATTATTTTAGCTTTTACAGTTTTTTAAATCTCTATCTCTTATTTTTTACAGTTTTCATTTCAGTGACATTCTTCCATAGGTGATATTTCAGTTTGAAATTTTCGTTGATCCTAAAATGTACTTCTTTTGCATAGCAGATGTTACAATGTTCTATCATACAATTTTCACTTTGTACTTCACAAACTACACTCTCTAACCTCATGGGTGTTTTTTCACTTATGACGTTGTTTTTTAGGGTGGCTACCAAAAGTTCCATGTTTGAGTGCATTACGCAGGTTTCAGTATTCTTTAGTATTATTTATTTCAGTACTTTTGTTGCGTAAATAATATTTTACACCATTTTAGTATACGCCATGGCGCGAAATAAACAACAAAACCAAAAAAAACATACGCAGAGTTGGCATTGAAGTCTATTTTGAAAAGATTTCCAATCCTCAGTAAAATAATTTTTTCAAGTCAACCTAACATATTTTTGAAGTCTGGCGTACTCTGTTCATTTGTTCGTGATTTATTTGTGATTTTAGATAATTTAGTATAATGAAGTTTTGATATGTTTTTAAATTTTTGGATTATATTCCAAGAACTATTCATACCCTTAGCAGTGTTTTCTCTTGAGCTATAAATTCACATGGTTTTATCAGTTTTTTTTTTAAATCTACAAAAATTTTTCAAAAGGCTCATTAGGATGCTGTTTTCTTGATAAAACACGTAGAATGGACAACATTGTTTCTGAATTTTTATCATCATCAGAGAATAATTTCTTTTATAGTTGAAGTCCTTCAGTTCCTAATACATTTTTCAATCTTGCTAACTGTACATAACTTGGTTTTTTGTCAAATTCTGTTGCTGAAAAATAAATAAGAACTTCTTCTTTGGAAGCTTTAAAATTATCTGCAACATTTCCGTGCAGATTCATAATTGTTGGTTTGCTAAATTCTATTATTCATAAAAATACTGTATTTTCAACTTTCAGTTGTGCTATGTTATATTGATATACAAAATTAAGTTTTTTTTATAAAAAGAGAATGTTTATTTAAAGAATCAAAATTTATAATTTTATTCAAGTAAGACTTTCAGTTCAAACTGTATCTCTTTCACCAAGATTAAAAATGATTTATTAAAACAAATATAAAGCCTATGTTTCACATTAAATCATATACAACAACATGGAAAATCCAAAAGCAGTTAAATTGTAGACAATGTCATTCTTAATTTTACAGTCTTTATTCTCTACATCTTGATCACTTCTACCAGCCTATCAGCTGGCCAAATCTTGTCAAACATGGTTCAGTTAGTTTCTTTCTTTGTTCTTTAGGAGTCCTGCTCTACTTGTATAGTAGCTGTAAACAGAAGTTATTAATATTGTTACTGACCCAAACTTCAATTAATTGGATGTCTGAGAGTGAGGACTGCACTGTACAAGCCCCATTTTAATCCTAGATGTGTGGTAATGGTATATACCCAAATTATGAGACCATTCTTTCAAATTGCAAGTTAAGTTTTCTCATGATTTAAGGAGATTGATCAAATGTAAGAAAAATATAGAAAAAAATATAAGAAATATAACGTTCCATTTTTTTTGGAGCGATATAAAGATTTAAGAATGCAATCCAAGCGTTTAATTAAAGTAGAATACAAGCATTATGTGAGTAGAGTGGAGGGTGAGTTAACAGTAAAACCTAAAACATTTTGGAAATTAATAAAACAATTAAGAGTTGTTGATAATTTTCCTTCTACAATGAATTACAATGGCACGGTGGTGGAGGGGGGAGAGGCGATAACAGAGGCTCTGGCCTCTCATTTCAGCTCGGTTTATATCAATTGCACTTTGACTCCAGACGAATTGTGTTGTGGTGCTAAGCATTCATCTATTATGGAACATGTCAGTTCAATGTCTTTATCAGAAATATCGGAATATGAAGTAATAAATAGTATAAAACAGTTAAAATCAAAAAGGTCGTTAGGACCGGATAGTATTCCACAGTACATTTTTAAGGGTTGTGCTGAGTTTTTTGTTGCTCCCTTAAAACATTTATTTAATCTGTCAATCAAACAATGTTTTCCTGATGCTTGGAAGATAACAAGGGTTGTACCAATACCTAAGAAAGGTCGTAGTGATGACATTGAGAATCATCGGCCTATAGCGGTGTTATCACCTCCTGCTAAAATATTTGAGTCAATAATTTATAATAGATTGTTTTCTTATATTAACAAATACATTAGTAAATGTCAACAGGGCTTTCTTCCAAATAAATCAATAAACTCCAATTTGTTAAATTTTTCGCAGTATTGCAATTATGCTGTTGACAACGACATCCAAGTTGATGTTATTTATACAGACTTTCAAAAGGCGTTTGACAGAGTTAATCATTTGAGTCTGCTTAGTAAACTAAATTATTATGGACTTAATGATCAGTGTGTGAAATTTTTTTCAACTTATTTACATGGGAGAAGTCAGTTTGTTAGTTTTGCAGGATTTACCTCTAGTAGATACATAGCTGGCTCAGGTGCCCGCAAGGCTCAAATTTAGGTCCATTGTTATTTTTAATTATGATCAATGATGTGGGAACACATATTAAAAACAGTGAATTACTGCTTTATGCGGATGATATGAAACTTTTTTCGAAGATAAACAATGTTAGTGATTGCTATAAATTACATCAAGATCTTAACGCACTTGTATTGTGGAGCAATTCAAATTTAAAATTTAATCTTGAAAAATGTGTTGTTATGTCATTTTCCAGAAAACCAGACAAAAATATAATTAAATTTAATTATGACATGGGGGGAAAACAATTAAATAGGAAATCAACTGTTAGAGATTTAGGTGTATTATTTGACACAAAATTAAGTTTTACTGAACATATTATCTCAATTTGCAAATCGGCATATTCAATATTAGGCTTTATAAGAAGATGCGGAAATTTTTTAAATAGTTTGGAAGCAATTAAATCAGTCTTTGTTTCACTTGTTAGAGCTAGACTTGAATATGGAGCTGTAATATGGAATCTTCATGTTAATTATCTCATAGATATGATTGAAGCAGTACAGAAAAAGTTTTTGAGGTTTTTATATTATAAGGCATTTGGTCACTATACATTAGATGTTCCATATTCAGAATTACTAAATATTCAACTTGGATGTTGTTGTACTTTTTTTACCATGGAAACCCCATAACTATTTACAGAAACAATATTTTTACGTGGAAAATTGATTATAAAATCTGTATCATGTAAAAATAAATTTTGTAGAACAAATAATGAAATGCCTGCAAAATTTATAAATTTTGCAAAAGAGGTCCTACGAAGTGTTTACATGTGAAAGTCCTACTGTAAAACAATGATAGTGTCTCAAGTACCGTTCTAATATAAATTTACTTCGGATCACTTTCATCTCCAAACAATATAAAGAAATAAAGAGTAAATAAAGAGTAAAGTAAATTGTAAATGTTAATACCACGCTCAACATTCATTTTGAACACTTAACAATCCTAATAATTTATTTCTATGGCAACTTTCACACTTTACTAATAACGCACGCTGTTTTTTACAAACAAACAAAACTCAGTTCTGTGTATCTGTTTGTTCTGTACTTAGTAATAAATATTGTACATATAGTTAATTATAATTCATAATTAAGTAATTTATTATGTTCCTCTTACCATAATAAATACCATAAACATAATAAATAAAAGTACTTGAATAATTAAGTTTGTTCCTCTTATCTGTTTTTATAAACTCCTAAGCATGAATTGTTACTCACATAATAATAACATATTCACCTGTTACTATATTGAAATTTAAATAATATTACTGGCCTCTATGCACATGCACTTGCCAAAAGTCAAATATCAGGTGACATTGTCTAACCCTTGTAACTGGTGGTGTGAACCCCGTCAACATGCTTCACCCCTCTACCTAAAATCAAAACACCAGTTGAACTTGTGAAGTTACTCGGAACGGTTCTCTCGGTTCTCACGTCGCGATTGCCGCGACCCTCTCTTACACTGTATAATTCTTATTTCATTAACCAGTATTCATCTACCCAGCATTTTATTCAAAATTCTAAAGTGTGTGAATTCTCAATATTGTTTTGTTGTGCTCCGAACTGTCTGCTAGACAACATTGACATCCCAGGTCTATTGATGACATCTCTACAGTCATCTCCCATCCTCTCAGTTCTTTGCTCAAAGATATGCACAATCTCCTTTAAAGGTACAATTGGTTCTTTTCAATAATTTCTACATATAAATTGAATATCCCTGTGATCGTTCGTGGTAGCGTCTTTTGTACTATTTCTTTTACTAACGTGGATGTTAATTGGTCCTCAGAAGGCATTACATTTAACAATTACTCAAAACGCCCTTAACAACACCAGACCGGATATTTTATTAGCTCTATGGCTAAACTGTAACTCTAGTGAAACAAAGGAATACCACGTGCGGTCATTTTCTATCATTCATGAGCGTTATAATTGTTATTTAGTGTTTATCTCATTTAAATTTGTTCAAAATGAATATTTTGTGACTCTGAAGATATTTAAATTTGTGTGAAAACAGATTTTTGTGGATACAACATGTTATATTTTGTTTTAAAGCACGTGCTTAGAAGTGCATTCCGGAAATAAGGGTTTCGTACCACCCTTGCTACGTCATAACTGGTTTCATACCACCCTATACTGCAGTCACATTTGTACTCAATCAGCTGTCTATTGAAATAAAGTAGCAGACAAAACTGTCAAACATAACTGTCATCAACAAGTAAACAAAAACATTCAACACATTAATTCATTGTTTACTCATGCAATTGTACATTTTTAATCTTATAGTACATTGTAAATATAGTTGAACGTTGTTCTATTTAATTTAAGATATTATTTATTTTTCTGAAAATTGAAAATATTTCATTATTGTTTTTATTTTGTACATGTATAATTATTTATTCATAGTAAAGTCAATTAACTATTTGACAACAAGTTTTCAGTTAATTATTAGTATTTCACAATTACTAATTAATTGTTAACATCTCTTTGATTATTAATTAACTGATTTGTATATTATTGAATTAGAGGTCTTATTTGACTTCATGAATTAGGCTACTGCTGCAATAATGTCATTGACACTAACCACTGTTAAATACGGCATTGATATTTTTTTAAATTAATTAATATTCATTCATTTTGTAATTTTATTTTTTTACATTTGTTGTTTCTAAACTATATTGTTGCTGAACTTACTTATCTATTGTCTCTATGATACTTCTAGTGAATAGCTCATAACATTGTTTTTTATAATATTGGCTCTCATGTAGCTAACTGTTAATTGACGATCTCACCTCACTCGATTTTTGTTCAAGTATCTCAATCTCTGTGTGATTATTTTCATGCTAACTAAGTACTATTTTAAATTATAATGGCTCCAGGTACAATTAAGTTCGCCACTTATGGAAGATCAACTCAATTGATCAAAGCAAGGTATGCTAAAATTCTCTCCTCAGTTGAGGCTATAGAAGCCATTCCACCTCAACTCTCTCAAGTTCTTTAGCTAGCTATGCTAATAAGATAAAGAAAAAAAACCGGTCTGATTTTGAAGGGAATTTAAATAGAGTTCTGGAACGTTTGTCACCTGAAGACGCTCCTGTCACCCAACTATCTGACGATCAAGACGAAATTAATGACACTTTTATTAAAAAGCAAAGCATAATTGAGTCACTTACTCCACCGGAACTAACTCACTAACTCCTTCTGCTCACAGTGAATGAGGGTCTACGTCCTCTTCCATAGTGTCACACGGTCGATAACCAAAATTGGAACTTGAACACTTTGACGGCAACTCTTTACAATGGGTCAGTTTTATCAATCTTTTTGACTCCAGTGTAACAAAAGTAGCCAAATTTCAGTATTTGTTGTCTGTATTGTCCGGAGAACCTTTGAGCCTAATTAAGTCTTTGAGTATCACAATTGCTAATTATCTAGTTGCTTATCAATTCCTAAGAGATAGATATCAGGACCCAAGAAGACTTACAACTCTCAATTTTAACCAAATAACTGATTTACCAGAAATAAATTCAGCATACATCCGTGGCTTATGTACTGTTGTAAATGTATTCTATAACACAGAAAAGCACTAAAAGCACAAAACTGTGACGTCTCAACTCAAAGTAACCCTCTACTATCAACTCTAATCTTGTGTAAAATGGATTCTGACCTACGCAAGAAACTTGAAAGTTTCCGCTCATCTCAAGAAAATGTTGTCACTCACTCATTACCAGAAGTGTCAGAAATAATACAGTTTCTCAACACAGAATTTAATCAAGCCAAAGACGCCAGATTACACATAACTCATGAAACTAATGTTAGCCGTTCACCTCAGAACAAAAATTCAAAAACGGTTTCGTTCTCCGAACGTTCCAAACAAGTAGCCTTGCTCTCTGTACATAAAAATACTTCCGCATGTTTGGCTTGTAGTGAACATGACCACTGCATATACTCATGCACTACTTTTAGAAATCTCTCCCCTCAAGAGCGTTATCAGCTCGCTAAGAAGGAAAATCGTAGGGTTTCTTGCCTAGGCTCTCATGTTATAAAACAATGTAAATCACAGATGATATGTAATACTTGCCACAAACGTCATCATAGCCTATTGCATTTTTCTCAACATTCCTCGCAGAATGACTATAACAAGTCTCGTAATGACAAGACTTCTTATACTGAAAAGCACGACTACAAACGACCTACTGAAGGTCACATTCCTAAAGCTAAATCTAGTTAACCACAAATGACGGCCGCACATTCTTCAATTCTTCAACTCTCCCGGAAACGGATACTCTCACATGCTTAAAAGGACTTAAGCCACAACACTCAGAATACTCTCACACTACTGTTCTTCTTGGAACCAAATTGGTTAAATTAACCACTCCCATGTTCTGCGTGCACTGTTGGGCTCTGGCAGTATGTGCGGCTTTATCACTCAACGTGCAGCTAAACTCTTAGGCACTCAACGATTCCTATCAAATTTAAAAATAGCTGGTTTGTCTCAGCTCTCTATTTCCACTAAAGGAATGTTACCGCTCAATGTAGAAACTCCCTCAGGTCAGCTAATGGCTTCAAAACACACATTTCATATTTTGGACAAAATATCTGTTGATCTGCCTTGCACTACACTTTCTCCAGAAGTGATGCAATATGTCCAACCGTATGTACTTGCTGATCCAACCTTCCATCTCCCAGGCGGAATCGATGTCTTACTAGGCGGTTCCTTGATGCCTCAGCTCTTAACCCACGAGAATTATTCTTTGGGTCCTCATTTGCCCCATGTCATAGGCACTAATTTTGACTTTGTCTTAATGAGACAAGCACCTTGTGCACAACCTTTTCAAGCGGTATCGAACTTTGCTGTATCACTTTTGTTTACTGATGACACTCTACACTCTGCTCTTTAACATTTTTGGCAACAGAAAGACTCCCCTCACAACAACTGTAAGACTGCAGAATATCTATGTGATACACACTTTAAAAACACTCACTCTCATACTCCTAATGGACGTTATGTTGTCAGACTTCCCTTCAAAAATGAAATTGTTTAACTCGGAACGTCTCAACCATTTGCTGAACGCCAGTTCTTATCACTTGAACAAAAGTTCAAATCTCAACCTGAATTTCACACCTTGTACAAAGACTTTATGTCTGATTACGAATCTCAAGGCCATCTGGTCAAAGCTGAGGATTTAAATCTTAACTCTACGCACTATTTTCTGCCCCATCATGGTGTGCTAAAAGAAGGTAGCAATACCACCAAACTACGTACGGTATTTGATGCTAGCAGTGAAACTAGCAACGGTGTATCTCTCAATGATGTTCTATTAATTGGTTGCAAACTGCAAACAGACATTTGTGACATCATTCTTAACTTTAGGTATCACCCTATTGTGATCTCATCTGACATCAAACAGATGTATCGACAAATCCAAATCCATCCTGATGATCTGAGATTTCAGCTAATTTTATGGTGTAACAAGTCTATTCTTAACTAGGTATCACCCTATTGTGATCTCATGTGACATCAAACAGATGTATTGACAAATCCAAATCCATCCTGATGATCTGAGATTTCAGCTAATTTTATGGGGGAACAATCCCTCTCAAGACATTTCAGTCTATCAACTACTACGGTCACGTACGGTATTAACAATTCTCCCTATCTAGCCATCAAAACTCTCTCTCAGTTGGCTGAAGACGAAGGAGATTCGTTTCCTCAAGCATCTCACGCTCTCCAACACTACACTTACGTTGATGACATCATTACCCGTGCTGAAACTATCGAATTTACTCTTCAACTTCAAGATGAACTCATCCAACTACTCGCTCGAGGTGGTTTTGAACTCTGCTAGTGGGCGTCAAATTCAAGTCAGCTCCTACATAATCTTCCGACGGATCATTTGGAACCTCCCGGATTTCTGTAAGATTCTCAACAACCCCAACTTTCTATTTTAGGACTTCATCGGTCCCCTTATGAAGATACATTCTGCTATAACTTTAACACGTTCACTGCTGAATATACATGGTAAACCTACCCACCACCCTGAATATTTTTATTAAATAATAACATACCTTGAGGTGTCAAAACCAGTGGTTAGTGTTGTTTTCAGTTTATAAACCCCAGAATAATGAGTTTCAGCCATCTTGAAAGTAGCACGCCGCACGGCGTGGTCAGGCCATGGCGCCCTCTCGTGACTGTCCATTGGGTCTTCAATCTACTATTTGTCCACTTTATCGTCACTAATATGCGTTCTAATAAGTCTATGGCGTAATACTTTGAATAAATAAATAATTGGTTAAAAAAATATATATTTACAAATATATACAAGTGCACAAGGGCCTTCATTTAGTTCTTGTGAAATGTGTCAAAACATGCACCAGGGCAGAGGGCTGGAGAACCTGGGCATGCCTCACAGATATATTTTGTTTGTTTCCTAATTCCATTTGCTCGACATTGTCGGCAATCCTTTCTTTGTGACCAGTTGGGTTTCCCAGGGCGTGGTCCAAGAGTAGTGAGGGTGTGATCCGTGCCATGCAACGGCAAAGCTACTAGCGGCTCAGCTGGTTTGGGCAACAGTTCCTCCAAGACACTCATTCGGAAATTATAAAACGATATTTTGTGTTTCCCAGTATTGGTATTATAAGTGTTGTATAGCAGGTGTGAATTTAGTAGTAGCATATGAATGATATGCATGGCGATCTTCTTATACCAGCGAAGGGTTTTACGCTCCACTGAATAATAAGCCATCATCATATCGCCTCTGTCAACTCCCTTCATAAAGCCGTTATACTTTACAATCGGAAGAGGCTTTTCACGCATTACATTCCTCTTGTTTATGGACAGGACTATTTCATTTTCATACTCAGAGGAAATGTATGTAACAACGCGTTTGTCCCTCCATTTACCGATACAAACACCTTCGGCGTATCTGGCCATAGTTTCGCCTTTTTTCAATATTGCAGCCACAACATCTTTAGGATTATGTTTTCGATCATTACGTAATGTGCCTGTACAATACGTATCTCTGGCTAACAACTTTGCAGTAAGATCAAATGAGTTGTAGTAGTTGTCCATGTAAAGACTATGTCCAACCCCCAGTTTATTTTCCATAAGTTTCAGGACAACATTTGCTGCATGGCCTTTCCCTCCAAGATCATCCAAGACACCACAATAAACAATAAATTTCAAAATCAATCCGTGGGGGTCACTCAATGTGTACAATTTGATTCCGTATTTATGTTTTTTTCCCTTCAGATACTGTCTGAAAAGAAGCCTACCACGCCATAGAACCATGGACTCGTCAAGTGACAGTTCTCTCTGAGGGTAATATGTATTCTCCATTTTTGCATTGAAGTAATCAACAAATTGTTGAATTTTTGCAATTCTCTCGTTAGCATATTGGGCATTAGGATCTTTTAAGTGTAGGCAACGTAAAATGTTCAAATATCTGTCACGTGACATGTATCTGGAAAAACAAGTGAGAGAATAAAGCCAATGTGACTTCCAATAGTCATTCAAACGATTGAGCTTTATACTTCCAGTGTGAATAAATAGGCCTATAAATGTTCTTAGTTCATTGACGGTAATGTCTTTCCATTTAGTAATCCTAGATTTGGGAGTCAGTTTAGAGTTATTTGTAAACACATCTACAGCATTACGGTTAGTATGTTCTACAATAATAGACAAAATATTTTCATCCAATAAAAAATTGAAAAAATCAATAGGCTTGCCTGTACCTGGTAATGGAATTAGAAATTTTTCTTCCCTCACAAACTGTATTTGTTTCAATCCAGATGTATAAATTGACCAAACAGGAGGTGTAATATCATAATCACAATCGTCCTCCGAATCAGTCGAAAATGTTTCATTGTCCGTATTACCATTTTCCTCATTACATGAGACGGAATTATCAAAGTCACTAGAATCACTCACATGACGCTGGGGTCGTTTACGGGATGTAAAAGCTATATTTTAATCAAAATAACACTGTAAACTATTCATAAACAACAATAAATAATATGTATATAAACCACAAAATAACTAGCATGTATGTCAGAAACCAGAAGAGATATCAAGAAACGAAAACCACCACGAAACAGCTCGATCCATACCGAAAACACGGACAACACACACTGTGACCATACGCAAACACTGCTTCACGGCAGACTGAATGTAGTTGCTAGGGACAGACAGCGCCGCGCGGTGTGTTCAGAGCCCCGGCTAGTTCGAGGTCGCGCCGCATGGCGCGACCCGCAGCGAACGTGTTAAATACTGAAAAGATGTTGTGACTAAACAGACTATACTAAGTTTAATTGCTAAATTGTTTTACAGGGTGTCTACTGCCAAATATAAATGAAAATTCATGACTTTTCAACATGAAAATTCATTACCCGAATAATGGTGAATACGATTCACGTTATAACATCGCATTATTTTTAGTCATATTCTACTAAATTAAGGATACCATTATTAACCTTTTATAAACCAAATATAGATAAAATACAACAGATTAAAGTAGGCTAACACTATTTATTAAAAGAAGCCCAGCATTGTGTGAGTACAATGGATTTTTAGACATATTTCTTTATTAATATGAAAACAAAACAAAAAGCAGGTTCAGACTCCAGAAACCCTGCAAATTGAGCATTATCTACTTATACTTTCACAATGATTTATGTGATAATGACACATGTCTGCAGTAGGTTCAATTCCTAATTTAGCATTATTAACAAATCAAATAGGCCTAACCTAAGTTGAACAGTAAATTGAAATTATAGTGGATTAATTTACCTTGGAAACAGTTTTTAAGTATTCCTATGTACCACCAAATGCTCCTGTGTACCTACTATTATAAACCTGACAAACAACATTGTCATTTGTTTTGTAGTAATTAGAAATTTAAAATTTCAATACACAATTAAAAAACCATACAAACAATATATACGGCCTAACATATTCTTCACATTTGTACAAAACCTTCTTCTTCGAGCCACAAGTTCTGAAATTTACACTTTCCAGGCATTGTGCACAAACACTAATCACTTTTGTCTCATATTTTGAACAATAATAAAAACCAACAATTTCGTGCTAAAGTTCTTTATACATAAAAATTGCTATACGCATAAAAACAAACACTATGCCTAACAAAATCTAACTGTCATAATATGCCTAGTGACTTAAAGACTCAGAAAAGAATTACAAAGTTGACGAAATTCCATTAACAAATATAAAGTTTAAAGCACAACTAAATATTAAAACATACCAGTTAGATGCCCACCACTTTGAACAATTACGATCCAACGAACTGTATAAACAAAACAAACATTGATCAACGAACTTCCAGTTCGGTGCCGCCAATAGTATTTTCAAATTTCCGTCCGTACAGCAATGAAGAATTGGAATATGACAACCAAGAACATTTCAATATTAAACGCCCATTGTGAATTCAAATATTGTAAAGCACACAAGTTAATCACTTTCATCCATCAAAAAAATTCAGAAGTAACTAAAATGTTTTTAAATTTGTAGATTTCACAATTATATAAATGTACAACATTAAAACATTTTGTAAAATTGACAATTCACAACACTGTTTTGACTCCGTTTGTATACAGAAATACCCATAACTTCGCATACGGTACTAATTGTAGCAAATGTACGATATTTTGAGTGGGAATGATGACGAACGGTTGCCTGATTAATACAGTACACCGTTCTCTTTTCCTAAATAGAGGAAAGAGAAGTACGATAATTTTGAGTGGGCAAAGAGCTGGCTGGTTCTCTACACCCTAAATACGGTATTTATATCGTAGAGAAGACTATGGTTAGAACAACATCGTAATGAAAACATAGAAACAAAAATATTTTTGGCGAAACTATTTTCCACAGAACGTTTTGAGCAAATTTCCCAATTCACTCCAATGCCTCCCGAATTCCCTCTAGTAACGCTTTGGAAAGCTAGAAAAAAATCGTGACTTTAGAAGCAATTTTCATGACTTTTCGTGACATCCGTGACCGACTTTAAAAATTCATTACTTTTCATGACCAATAGACACCCTGTTGTATGACCCTTGTAGTTTTTTAGCTCCCCTAATCATGCTAGCAAAATGTTTTATGCAGCTACTTGGGAGCAAAGGTTTTGATTGGGACGAACCTCTCCCCTTTGAACTCTCAGCTCTAATTCCTGGACACTTCCTCATCGGTGCTCAATTTGCAGCGCTTCCAGAAGCTAACCTGCAATAAGTGCCCTCTAATCCTCTCAGTCACTGGCAGCTCAACCAATCCTTCCATCAACGAATTTGACATGAATATCTTATTACTGATGACATACAGTAAATTTTGTGCATTCAAACATTTATTAACATAAAATGTTATTTTTTAACTGTAATTTTTTGTAAGTAAAAATTTGTTATTGATAAACTTTGAATTTTAAATATTGTTTTAAAACTAAATAATATCTAATTAAGGCTTACCATTTGTAATATTGGCTTCTCTTCAACAGAGCTATCTTCCTCTTTCATGCTTTTTAAATCCAATTTAACAGCGTCTTTGTCATCAAAGTCAGGTATCATCTAAAATCACATAAATGAAATCAGTTTTATAAAACACATTCTCTGATAGTACTTCTCTCTTTGTAGGCATGACATGAGTCTGACCTTTCTTCCCTCAAGCCATGGTATAATTTGATCCTTAAAATGTCAGCAAGCATTTGTTATAGATATGGATTATGAAGTATATATGTAACTATACTAATTTTTTTGTATCAACGTGGTCCAGCCTGTCATAAGTTAATGTAGACCCCTTAGAACAGAAACTATTAACCTCCTGTTAGAACAAACCACCAAATACAAATTGGTGTTCTTCAAATGCCACTACAGGAAAAAAGTGTATGTTCATATAGCTATACTACATATTTATAGCTACACTATAACTACATATTTGAGTTCTTGTTAAAATCTACAAAACCCATTGTACAACTTATTATTAAGGTAATTTTTTGTTCCAAACTATAGAACTTTATGAATGATTAGTTTTCTCCTTTGTTACTATGAAACCGTTCCGAGATTATTCTGTACAAACCACTCCAGATTTTAAGTTTTTAAAAAAGTATTTTTTCTCATCTATCTAAACTTACCTTTTTTAATAGTGGTTCCTCTTTGACAGCCACACAGTTCTCGTCCAAACGTTTAATAAGCACCTTTAAAATGTATTTGTCATCATAGCCTGGAGGTACCTAGGAATAACGACCAAATATCAATCAATGATTAGTAAAACCAATTCCACAAAGAAATTACTGAACAAAATATTATTAGTTCCATTTTATTATTACTTAGATAAAATTTCATCAACTTTGTATACTTCAATGGCAAGATTTTTTTCAATAAGTCTAAAATAATTATATTTATAAAATGTTAGGAAACCCATTTCCCATTAAAATTGGAAGTCATGCCGTGCTGTACTGGAGGATGGCTCAAAACCAGACAGGCGAAATGATCACGGGCAGCAGTCGGAGGGTTAAAGCACAACTCGGCAGCTAAGCAGAAAACTATTTATTACAAATAAAAATAAGTTATTTTTGGTAGAAGGCCACAATATCAATAACACTCAAAATAAACAAGAAAACCATAAATAAACAATTAAGTACAAATTATACACAAAATTAGCAAAAGCTACAAATACCAAAAATGACATTACAGACGTTCCTATCTGCAGAATTACTAGAAAGAAAAAAATGTAAAGAGAATTTACATTGAAAATTTAGAAAATTTGAACGAAACAAATAACTGGCAATTTAGGCCACATCCCATGATTCCACCAAGGCCAGGGAGTCAGCCGGAATCCCTGGGCAGCTCCGAATTGAAGAAATGTGAAAACTTTATTAAATAAAATCCCCTTTTGGTGAAAAGTTTAAAAATTATGTAATTAAAAGAAAATACAGCACGGTACAGTTTTATTAAAAATTTACTTCAATAATACAATCAACAAAATATATAACACAAACAAACTTAACCACTACGCCTAACTAGAAAATAAAAAATTCCATAATTAAAACAGTACAAATAGAAAATCTTAGACGTACATAAATATTTGTTTATTTTAGTTGGAAATAAAATTCATTATTCATTATTCATTATTCATTATTCATTATTCATTTAGAAGTAACAGATATAATTTTTTTTTTTTAAATTAACAGTAGGGCCTAAGAAAATAAAATTTAAAAGAATATAACAATACAATTAACTAATTTAATATTAATAACAATACATTTTTCAAATGTGTAACAAACGATTTCAAGCCTATAAAACTTTGGCTGGCTGTATTCAAATATTAACACTGTTTAGTTTATTTTTTGTAGGGCGAGGTCTAGTGGGGATTTTCTTTCTCCTTTTTTTATCTTGGTCACACACCGACAGCTCAGCCTCCGGGAACAAAATGGAAAGGACTGACCTGAGGACAGAAGGAAAGCTCTTTAAGTAGTAGAGCAGCGGAGGCGCACAATAGGCTCTATTACATGGTCCCCAGGCCAGCCCATGCAAAGTAGTAGATGTGCAGAAATTCGGCCAGGCGGGCAGGCTGAGGATCAAACGTCCAACTCAAGGACCCTGAAGTTTAGAGAAAACTAGCCAGACATGCTCCTGTTTCGGGTAGCTGAAGGAGACAAGTAAATCGACCGGACAACCAGACAGACCGAAATCACAAAAGGATCATGTCTGAGCCAATGGCCACGAAAGTAAACAAATCGACAGCGCAAGAGCAATCTCAGGCAGCCTAGCAAACCAAAACGAAAAGTAACCAAAAAATTACCGTCAAAAGACTGGTACACTTAAAAAAAGCATAATTCATTCTTTTTATTTGAGATTACCAATATATAAGATACATTAGCCATTTTTATAGCCTTTCCAAAGCATACAACCCAAATTAAATCAAAAATCGGTTTATCACAAAAAAAGAAAAGTACCAAACTAACAATACAAATTATAACTGAGAATGATCCTCTCATGGGCTAAAGCCTGTGTGAGAGGACCGAGTAGTTATCAATAAAACTGTTTCCTGGTAAATGGAAAACTTAAATTAAAAAAAAAAAACTTAATATACATATTTTGAATTACAGATACAAATGACAAATACAAAATAAACTCCTGATACCAGAAGCCACAGGAGAAAATAACAAATAATAATGATGATAATATTACATCTAAGAGAAGAGGAAAAAAAAAAAAAAAAATGAAGGATGGGAGGATATCTATAACAAGCACTTAAATGTTGAATGCACTCTGGATTCATTTATTAGAAAGCTTGGCTTCTATTACAACAGCTGTTGCCCCATTAAATGTAAAAACACTAGAATTGGTGGTAAAGGTAAAAATTAAAATGGTTTACCCCTGAACTTGCTAAGTTAAGAAATTATGTTATTATGCTTAGAGATAGAGCATCTTTGGGTTTAGAATACAGAGCCTCATTTTTAAGAATTAGACTTTACTATAGAAAAGAACTAAAACATGCAAAAATCAAGTATAATGAATCTTATATTCTAAACTCAAACAATAAAGTAAAATCAGCATGGCAAGTGATAAAAAGAGAAACAAATTGTAATAATTTTAGAAATAGAGTTACCCCATCCATTTTCCCAGATACATTTAATGACTTTTTTCTAAACTGCGCAAATTCTAATGTTGCTAAGGATAGCCAAGTTAGCGCACTTGACCTGCTCTCTGGCTACCTAGATAGTAGTATAAACAGACCAGTCTTTAGAATGAAGAAACTTAATAGCTCTGATTTATGTAAAATTGTTCAATCTTTGAATTCCTCTAAAAGCGAAGACTTTTATGGGTTTTCTAATTTTTTATTAAAAAATATTGCAGATGTAATTATTAATCCCTTAACTTATATTGTAAATATTATAATTTTCTCATGTATATTTCCCAATTCTTTAAAAATCTCAAAAACAGTACCTATTTATAAAAAAGATGACAAAAACTGTCCATCTAATTACAGACCAATTTCTCTGGTGCCAGTTATTGGAAAGGTAATTGAGGTGGCAATAAAAAATCAACTGTTATGTTATTTTGATGAACATAACTTATTAAGTACATCTCAGTTTGGGTTTTTACCAGGGAGATGTACAGTCAATGCAGTAGAAGAGCTTGTCAATAAAGTTTTTTATGCTTTTGAAAATAGACTAGTCGTAAGTGCATCACTAATAGATTTATGTGAGGCCTTTCATAATGTGGACCACAATATTGTGGTTCAAAAATTAAAGTTCTATGGCCTTGATAATACTGAGCTCAAACTTATTGAATCATAACTAAGCAATAGAAAACAGATGGTAATAGTCGGTAAGCAGAAGTCTGAACTCAAAGAAATTAAATTTGGTGTGCCCCAGGGCTCTGTCCTGGGCCCTTTCCGGTTTTTAGTTGTAATCAATGACTTGCCATGTTATCTAAAAAATACTATTTTATACGCAGATGACTCAACTTTTTTAAGTGTCGATTCAAATCTTGTAAATTCTCAACTAAAAGTCAAAGAGGATGTGGAGAAGGCTAATATTTGGTTCACAGCAAATAACTTAGTAATTAACAATAAAAAATCAGGAAAACATCAATTTTAGTCTAAAGATGCCTACCAGCGACTGCACATCAGTCAGACTGTTAGGAATAAATATTGATAGCAAACTCAACTGGAACACTCATACAAACAACATTATAACCAGACTTTCTAGGATAATTTTTCTGATACGTAAGTTAAGATCTTGTGTCAGCCTGAAATTATTATTAACTTCATATTTTGCCTTTTTCCATCCCCTACTTCTTTATGGAGTAAAATTATGGGGCAGCAGCCAAGGATCCTCCCAAGTATTTCGATGCCAAAAAAAAACTGTTAGAGCAATTGTTGGAGTCGGTAGTAGGGAAAGCTGCGGTAGTATTTTCAAGCAGCTTCAAATTTTAACTTTACCTAGTTTGTTTATTTTCTCTAATTTAGTTTATGTAAAGGAAAACTTAACAAGCTTCACTCAACGTCTTGACACTCATAGTTATGGGACCAGAAATCTGGACAAATTAAATTTACCCCAGTTTAGATTGAGTAAAAGTAGTAATAGCCATTTATATCTTCAAATTAAAATGTTTAATAAATTGCCTCTTACAGCCAGAGATGTAACTCTAAGTAAATTTAAGGCAGTAATTAAGGCTTGGCTTATATCAAAGGCATTTTACAAAATAGATGATTTCTTAGATCACAACTGTTTAGATTTAATATTTTAGTATGTAAATTTGTGATGTGAAATGTTTTTATGTATGTATAATTGACAAAGTCTATTGTTATATTGTGTTTTAACTTAATGACAAATAAAGTTCTTGATTCTTGATGACGCACTCAGACAGAGAGACACGCACTCATGCGCGAACAGACGCGCACACACTCAAATGCGCATAGACGCACACACACTCAAGCGTGCATACAGACATACACACACTCACGAACGCATACGCACATACACTCATATACACACACACACACACACGAATACTCATGGGCACACAACCGCAAATACATGCATGCACGCAAAGATGCACAGGAAACACATGCGTGCAACAGAGGCAACACGCACATCCTCTCATGCACGCACAGACGCAAAAGCACTCATGCATGCATAGATGCACACTCACACGCGACGCACATTCACACACACAATATACGAGCATTTACTAACACACACGAACAAGATACTAACAAACACTTGCATCCACACCTGCAATGTTCATGCACACGCCCATATAATCAACATTCAAGCTCTAAATTATATATAAATGGAACTCATTAATTTGTCAACCTCTAATCTTCCTAAATTAATGAACCAGTTATTTATTAATTTTTTATAGAAATTTATCTTATAAGTATCTGAAAAATCTTATGTAGTCCGGTAATTTGGTGAACGGATTTTTTGAAACATAAAACAAGCTTGTTAAATTGGCTGATTTAGGCAGTCTAGGAACTCTAATTACATTTACCATAGTTCTAGTAAGATAATTATGACCGATAATAGTGAACATATTATTTTTGTTTCTAAATATGTTCACCAATACTAAACACCTTATGTAGAGCTGATTGATCGAAAAGACTTTCATTTCATTAAACAGCAACTCTGTAGAAAACCTAAGACATTTATTTAGAACAGCTTTCATAACAGCCTTCTAAGTTAATTCTAAAGGTAAAATTATTGACTTGTATGTGGCACCCCATGCTATTATTATTATACTATACTGCAAAACAGATTGAATGTATGCAGAGTATAGCTGACGGATAAGATTTTTTTCTAACGCAATAATATTTTTTAGAGAATAAAAAATTAAAATAAATTTTCTTATCTTGTTCCTAATATAATCAATATGTTTATTACAGTTCATCTGGTTATCGAAAATCACACCCAGATATTTATATTTACTAACACACTCAACATTCTCACAAGTCTTACAATCAACAGTACAGCCTAGTAGTAAGCGTTGATCTATAGGGTCAGCACCAGCTTTCAAGGAAATAGCATTAGGCCTATGTTTAGTTTTGCCAACATTCGCTGTGGGCTGATTCTGATCAAACCACTGCCTGACGGCGAGCAGGCCGCATTCCGCCAGTCTATACACTTCAGGCCAGTTGGCCCATTTAAATAATAGAGCCGTGTCATCGGCGTAAAGAATGAACTGCCACTGACTAAATTTATCTTACTAAGATTATTTACATAAATTAGGAAAAAGAGTGGGCCCAGCGTACTACCTTGAATTATGCCAAAATCTATTTTCCTACGTAAGCTGTGTTGGTCCATTATAGAGACTCCTTGAAACCAGTCACTTAAATAATCTTCAAACCAATTTAAAGCCTTGCCAACAACACCAATGCACTCAAGTTTCTTTATTAATAAGTCACGATCAACTGTATAGAAAGCCTTGGCAAGGTCTATAAATAATAATGGTTTATTGTTTCTACCAATTATGTTGTGTATGTCTTTAGTTAAATTGAACAAATCATCATTTGAATGTTCATCGTTTCTAAAACCGATTTGGTTGTTGTATAAAATGTTGTTATTTAATATGTACTTCTGCAAGTGATTTCTGACACATTTCTCTAGAAGCTTAGCCATCACATTTAAGAGGGTTATAGACCTGTAATTAACAAACATGTTTTTTTTCCTTTTTGAAAATCGGAACAACTTTTCCAGTTTTTAAAGATGTTGGAAATATGCCTTTCGTTATACTTCCATTTATAATTTGCAATAAGAGTTGTTTTAATCGAATGAAAATTGTTTTTGAATATTGAGGCAGGAATATTATCAATACCAGGTGCAGAACCACCTTTCAAGCCAACAACACACTTCTCCAGTTCTTCTTCGGAGATGTTCAAGCTGGAACACAGAATCCACCCTACGGACATCGGCCAGGGGGGGGAACGCACTAGCAAGGTTCTTACCAACTCAACATAATATTCATTAAATCTACCAGCTACTCCCAAAATATCGATTTCATGTTTACGCTCCCCTTCCAAGTTTGAAAAATGCTCAACTGGAAACCTATCACACTTTATCCCCGTCCCCATCAGTTCTAACAAATTTGTCTAAAGTTTCCTAGCATTATTTTTTGCGCTACTTATCTGGTTTTTGTCAAATGTTTCTTTAGCATCCCTAATTATAAAATTTACAACATTTCTATAGTTCTTAAAACATGTTTTTATTTGAGGATTGAATGGTTGTTTTTTAAATTGTTTGCTTAATTTGTCCCTATGTATAATTAATCCCAAAATTCCAGGTGTTATCCAAGGCTTGATTTTGGTAAATTTAGCAGAAAAATGATTAGTTAACGTTGACTTTTGAAAAAAAAATCATGAATTATTTATGTCATCATTATTAATAACTGAAACCAAATTATGGTTAGATATCAATAGGCTGACTTTTGTTTCATCTAAGTATGTTATTTCCTTTTTCAAACTATTTTTAATTTGACCTTCTATTCTTTTTATAGTATATTCACATGCCACAAAATAGTGATCCGTTAACTCTGATTGAATTATACTAGATTGTATATTATTTAAGTTCAAACCGTCTGACAAAATATGGTCAATACGCTGTCACTCTAGTTGGATTGTTTATGTAACTGGCAAAGCCCGCTCCATACAATATATCAAGATAACGTTGAGATAGCGCATACTGGGTATCTTGCAAAATACAAATATTCATGTCACCTATAATCCAGTGCGTCTGATCCCCGGGCCTGATCTCACAATAAGACTCAAGCTCATCAATGAACATGTAAAGGTCATGTTTAGAGGATGGACTTCGGTAAACCGCCAATACACTGTGTCGCATGTCCACTCTCACACTTGTGGCACCATGCATACTCACTTCCTCATAGTTCATACTTAAATCTTTATTCACATAAACAATCACGCCATCATTTTGGTTCCTACTGCATTTATTCATCATACAATCATACCCATCCATACCAACAATCATACTACAATCATTCATCCAACACTCTGACAGAATAATAACGTCAAATTTCTTTCTGTAACCACTTAAAATTACTACGTTCATCACAATTCCTCCTGTAGCTTCTGATATTTAAATGTAAAAAAGAAACTATTTCAACATTAGGCAACAAAGACTCCTCTTCACAAAACTTAAATGGGCAACTATCCTTATAAACATACACATCCACACATCTATTATTCAGAACATCTGCAAAAGGATCTTCCATACTTAATGGAAACAACTCAACAAAACAACTTTTTTACACTATCAGAAATAAAGTTTATTTTTTAATGATAGGTCTACTAACAATCTGACGTGTTATTGAATTTGATGAGCAATTTATTTTTGTAGCAAACACTGTCTTAGTAATAGTATCACAAGCTGATTCTTAACAAAACATGCTTCAATAAGATTGGTATTTTACATTTTTTTTTAAATTAATTAAATATAGATCGTAACCTTCCTACTCATTGAAGTTATTTACCAATAAATTAAATGTTTAATCTACAGCATAAATTTGGTCCTAAACTGGATTGAAAATTATTGTCTCCAGCTTAAAATGAAAACTAAAATGAATAAAAATGTATTTAACACCTGACTCGTACAAAAAATGTGATACATTCATTATGATTAGTTAAAATGTGTACAAGTTTTATGAAATACACAAAAATAAGCAATATTTAACTAAAGATAACTATGTATAAATTTAGACTTTAATATTAAAACAAATAGGTTTCTAAGCCAAACATTCAAAGTTATTAGGATAATACATTTTAAAATATGAATAAAAATTTTAATGTGTGTTTGAGTAATTAAAACTATTTACTAACTATACGATGTAATGATAAATAAAATCCAATCCTATATTACAATATTCAGATGTAACAACAAGCTTCATGTTAAAAATAATGAAAACCATACATGATTGACAGAAAACCATTTAAAAACCAATACAAATGTATGCAAGTATTACAAGAAGTGAGACCCATCCCCCCCACCAAAGCTGGAAAGCGTGCCAACCGGGGGATGGCTCAAACCAAGTCGAGCGATGGGATCACGGGTGGCAGTTGGAGGGTCAAAATAACACTCGGCAGCTGAGCAAAACTAAATTTATTATCATGAGAACCAGAAAATATCAATTAATCAAACTTGGCAGAAGGCCACAACAAAAAGAGGCAGAAGGCCGCAACAATAATTTGCAGTTAAATAAATAACAAAACACACAAAATTTAACAATATAACGACAAAAGCTACCAAAACACTTAACGCTACAAAAACAACAAACTCTACGAATACCAAAGTTAACAATTACATGGCCTATGGCCTATCTGCGGTTTTAGCCTGAGACACCCAAAACGTAAGACAAATTATTAACAATTTAAAAAAGACCATTAAGAAACAAATTTAGCTAACCCCAAAATAAAAGTGAAAATTTAGAAAACTTCTGGAAACATAAATTTTGGTATCATCAATTAAGCCGGCAATTTGGGCCCACATCCCTTGATTTCACCGAGGCCCGGTGAGTAAGCCGGAATCCCGGGGCAGCTCCGAATTAAGTTAACTAAAAGCACAATAATCCCCTTTTGGTGAGTTTAAAAATAAACAATTTAAAAGAAAATATAACACGGTACCCGTTCGAGTAAAAATTCACTTCAAAATCCCCCCCTAATACACTTAACAAAAAATAAATAACAATAACTAGGGCCTAAGCATATAAAATAAATAATAACAGGATTGAATAATGGGGACCTAACAAATATAAAAATCTAAACAAATGTAACAAGAAATAAACTAAATAAACTAAATAACAATGAATATTAACAACAAGTTCTTTTTGGATTTTAAGTTTTTTTTTTTTTAATAAATAAATATATGTAAGTCCCCATGGCTGAGTTCCATAAATCACTGTTCAAGTTCATGGCCAGTTCCTAGGCCCTAGGCCTAATAATCCATAGTTCCACAAATATTTTTTTTTCTCTTTTTTATTTTCAGCTTTTGTTTTTTCCTTTTATGCTTCACTATCAAAACCCCCAGCTCAGCCGCCGGGAAACTACATAGAACGCACTGACCTGAGGACAGAAGACTTCTACCACCAACAGATGTAGAGCGGGTAGCTGGCGACTCCAGACTCCAACATGGTCCTCAGGCCAGGCTAGCAGTGCAGATGGTAGACAATCCCCGGACGGCAGGCCGAGGGTAGAAGCGTCCTACTCGAGGACCCTGGAGTTTAGGAGTCTCTCAGCCTGCAACCATGACTTGACGAACGCTGCAAAGAACAAGGTGAACAGACAGGCCAACTTGACCGAAAGCTGCTGGAACACGGAACGAAACGGAACTGGGCCAACGGCTACCAAGTACGCGAAACGCAGGGCAAAAGCGAATCTCAGGCAGCCCTGGCAGACAACGTCGAAAAAACGAAACTGTACCGGTCCAAGACCCGGTTTCAACCTCCCTCTGCAAACCTCAACACACCCAGGCAGGGGGAGAACACTCGGTACCTCAGGGAACCAAGAGAAGACGAAGACCTCCGAAGAGTGGTGTCCGAAGGACGTCCAAGAGAAACTAAGAGGGGAAACCCCTCGAACAGGGAGCAAACTACCCTGACTGTCGGGCCCGACAAGAAAAAAGAGTAGGAAAGAAGACTCTCTCAGACAGCCACCTAGGGCGCAGAGGGTGATCAATCTCTTGCCCAAGAAACCGCCAGGAACACCAACTCCTGGACCAATCGTTCCCCGGAAAGCCTTAAGCTGGACACATGGGCTTTCCTAAACACCCTGCCTGACTGGGGATCAACCAGCAGAGCAGTCACCGGTGACAAAAAACTGTCGATGCGGTGGGGACCAGACCACCGATAGCACAACTTTGCAGCTCTTCGTTCCGCGGCCGAATTGACCGGGTGAGCCTGACAAAGAACCAGATCTCCAACCTGAAAAGGGTTAGGAGTACGACCCTTATCATACCTCCTCCTTACTCTCTCTCTAGCACGTAGCAGGTTCTGCGCCGAGCAGCCCGCCACGTGGACACTACGTCAGTGGAACCTGGCGTAGGTAGAAGATCCTCTAAACCTCCACAAGTTGGACAAAGGATTGTTAGGAGGGTAGCCATGTAGAATCTCGAAGGGAGGTGGCATTGTGACTCTCATGCTTGGAAGAATTAAAAGCAAGCTGGAGGCCAAGAGAGACTCTCATCCCAGGTGTTTCTGCTTCTCAGCATGGAAAGTAATAAAGGGCGACCGAAGATTGCGGTTGAACCGCTCTGCATGAGAAGGCTGTGGGTAATAAGGAGAGGTAGTCACATGCCTGATTCCATTGCCAAAACAGAACCTACGAAACTCATGGGAGGTAAACTGGCTACCGTTGTCGACACAAGAGTGGAAGGGCACACCAAAGTGCTGGAAGAGTTGGGACTGGAGAGCACGGATTGTGAGCTTAGCCGTGCACTCCGAAGTGGAAAAGCCAAACGAACTTCGAGAAAGCATCCACACAAACAAGTAGGTAGGAGCTACCTGACTTGCTACGGGAAAAGGACCCACGGTAGTCGATGAAACACCTTCTCAAAAGGACGCTTCGGCCACCTCAGAAGATAACAACCCTAACCTTTGCATTCTGACTAGGCTTGCTGAGAGAGCACAGGTGACAAGCCGCACTCTGCCCAGCAACAATCCCGTCCATGGCCCTTCCAGATGAAGTACCTACGAATCTTAGTGATGGTCTTATCAATGCCAAGATGACCGCCCCACAAGGGAAGAGTGATAATACTGAAAGACCATCGGTACTAGATGACTAGGCAGGCACTACACGGGGTTCACCCTCTGTCGAGGACGGCAACAGATGTACCCCTTTGACAGAAAATAGGGAGGGTGGGCACCTCCCTCTTGAAGCTCACCTAAGATGACTGACAGGCTCAGGATCTTTCTGCTGATGGGACAGTAGGTCGTCAAAAGCCAGAGGAAAATCCAGAAGAACAGCACCACACTGAGCAACAGCCTCAGTCGGTGGATCACTGGGTTCGTGGTACATGCGGGAAAGAGCATCCGCGATGACATTCTGGGTACCCCTAAGATGTTGAACTCGAACTTAAAGGCAGAAATTTGACCACCCAGGCGACCAATTTTCCCAAGCTGTCTGGGATGGGCTAGAAGCCAAGACAGTGCCTGATTGTCCGTCTCCAGCAAGAACTCAGCGTGTTCCAAGAAACGCCGAAACTTTGTCCGTAGCCGAAGACAAACAGCCAGACACTCTAACTCATAGATGGAAGAAGCTTTCCTTTCCTGGTGAGACAACGTCCTCGAAGAGCAAAAGCGATGGGCTGCCTGACCCCATCAAACTCCTGAGAAAGAACAGCAGCAATGGCGGAGGAGGATGGCATCAGTCTGAAGAACAAATTCTCTGCTGAAATCAGGCATACGCAGGACAGGAGGTTGCATGATAGCCTCCTTGAGAGCATCAAAGGCAGTCCTGGCTGAGCTTGGCCCCACACAAAAGGGACACCTTTCTTTCGCAGCACGTTCAACCGGGGGGCAGCAAGCGTCGGCCACGTTAGGGATGAAGCGACGGTAAAAATTCACCATCCCCACAAAACGGGCAATCCCCTTGGCATCTCTGGGAGGAGGAAAATCCCGAATGCCCTGGGTCCTCGCGAGGATCTATGCAGACGCCTCGAGAAGAGATAAGATGACCCAGAAAAGAAATCTCAGGACGAGCAAAAGTGACTTTCTCTGGATTGACGGTAAGGCAGCTGATTTGAGGCGACTAAGAACTTCCTCCAGATGTTGCATGTGTTCCCCGAAAGTCTCACTGTAGACAAGAAAGATCGTCCAGGTTAATTGAAAAACAAACTTGAACTTCACATCATGGAAGATTGAATCAAGCAGCACGAGTAAGAGTCTGGGCACCCACAGCAAGACCCATAAACCCTAGTGAACGGGTTTTAAAAAAAAAAAAAAAAAAAAAAAAAAAAAAAAAAAAAAAAAAAAAAAAAAAAAAAAAAAAAAAAATTTCCCAAAAAAAAAAAAAAAAAAAAAAAAGGGGAAAACAGAAGCTGTCATAGGCCCGTGATTCCTTCCCTTCCCAAAGGAATTTTTGTGGGGAGGCCTGGGTTTTAAATCGAAAACCTGAAAAACTTTGCCTTAAAACCCAACCCAAAAAAAAACCCGAAATGCAAATCAGGCAGAGGTACCCGAGTCAATAGCGACCTTAGCGTTGAGCCTCCGATAATCCATCACAAGCCTAGACTTACCATTAGGCTTGGGCACAAGAAAAGCTGGACTGGCAAAAGCAGAACCGAGACGGTTCAATCACACCCTTGCTCAGAAGTATCCTCAATCATAGCCCCTCATAACCTCCATCTTTGGGGGAGCAAGTTTGTACGGATGACTTCTAACTGGCTGAGAATCGGTGAGGTGGATCTCATACTCCAGCAGAGAAGTGACCCCAAGCTCCGGCGTAAGCACATCAGGAAACCGCAAACACAGCCTCCTAATGGCCTCCGCCTGCTCAGGGGGGAGTATGGACCAACCGGAGTCCACCTTGGGTTGTTCGGGCTCACAACCCACCTCTCTGACTGCAGGAGGGCAGTCAGAATCACCTACTAGAGGCACCAAAACTCGCCGATTAAACTCTGAAAAATATCTGGCGCTTCTGGAGGTCAATCACCATACCACTCTTAGAAATAAAGTCTGCCCTAGGATACAAGAAACCGCCAGGTCCTTGGCAACCAGAAAACCCCACCTCCAGGAAAAATCCTTCAATTTTAAAATGGAAAAACGCCTTTAGAATTATAGGTAGAGGAGTTTGGGATGCCGTCCAGCACGTAATAGAAGAAGGCTCGGTGTGCCTGACAAGTCCTAAGGCGTCAAGGGACTCAAAAAGAGAAAGGCTGATGATACTGCATGCCGAACCAGAATCAAGAAGGGCTCGACACACCGTACCACCAAAAGAAACAAAAACGCCAGGACACACCGAGGTGACCGCACTAAGTCCCAGGGAAGCCATGCCAGCAAGGCCCGAAAAATCCCCGACACTCCTGCTATGGGCACGTGCCAAAGGCAAATGGCCACGGTCACTCGCAACAACGCGGGGAGCTACTGTGGAGGCAACCCCCCGCGCTGAGCGTTTCCCGCCCCACGACCTCGAGCACGTGGACAGTCACGTCGAATGTGACCAGGTTGGCCACAAGCAAAGCACACAACCGGAGGCCGAGAAACACGACCCTCCACTGGCTGACTCACACCTACAGACATAGCTGGTCGACGGGTGGGGAGAGCACGATGACTCTCAGAATCCCTCCCTTGCTGGTCTGAGAACTGCACACTGCGCGAAACAATGCACAGCTGATGCAGCTCCCGAAAAGTCGAAGGAACACCAGCAAAAACCAATCTGCCACCGTTCTTCGGAGAAATGCCATCCAGGATGACACGAACGGTGTCAGCTTCAGAAAGGGTGAGGCGCAACGCTTGACGAGCTTCTTGACTGAAGAGACATAGGCTGCCAGAGACTCGCCCCTACCCTGCGACCGATAAAATCTGTCCATGACCATCCTCTCCCTGAGTCGAATGGGAAGAAACGATGAAAGTAACTCTTGATGGAACGAGTCCACCGAGGCATCACTGGCCAAGACAGAACTCAGCAACTCCCCAACGGGACCTCTACAATACGGGAAAACCAGACGAAGCAAGTCCCCAGCCTGCATGCCGGGCATCTCACTAAGTCTGAGAAAGGCCACCAGAAACTTAAGAAGCTCCTCAGGATCCATCCCATCGATCACAGGGAGATTCTGGATCATGGGCGTGAGAGGGTTAGGCAGCTTGTGGTAGCTCAGCTGCAGAAGAGCAGGTGAACCCAAAGAAGCAGTAGGAACGGCAGCTGGAGCCGAACCACAAGCAACCTCAACAGAAACGCCTGCAGGCTCAGAAGGAACCTCAGGCACAGTGAGAGCCGTTGTCTCAGCCTGCGGCCTCGACACGTTAGGCGAAAGCGCAAAAGCAGGCCGCTGACCCAGACCCGTAGGAGTCGTGGACCCGGAGAGTGCCTGAAAAATCTCATCCAGCCTAGACACACTCTCCAAGATCCACACCCTATCCGATGGTTCCAACCCCGGTGCCCGGTTGACCAGCCTTAAACGGGCAAGCAGATGCCCCAAACGTGCAAGGCGGCAGGCCCGGTCACAGACCTACTGGAGGTTCAAACTGCAAATCTTCCAAAACCCCTTCCAATCTTCCACCTTACGTTTACAAACCAATAACTCCCCCACCAACTTCCAGTAGGTCAGACCAATCCACCGCCGTACCCGCGGACAACTGCTCCCCGCAGCAACCTCCGGAGATTCAGAACATCACCCTCCGAAGTCACACCACGCGACCTCAACTCAAATATCAACTCCTCCTTGACCAGGAGGGCAACATTCTGCAGATAGGCCATCTCGCAAAACAAAATTCTCAACAATATACACAAAAAAACGACAACTCCAGGGTCCAAGACGAACTAAACCCTCAGCCTACCGAGCCACTGCCGACCACTCCAATCCACCCATGAAACCCATTCAACAAAGTAACCAAGCGGATTGCCTAGTTTTTTTTTTTTTTTTTTTTTACGTAATACCAAGGCACCTTGACGGTAGGTCGGCCAACCATGACCTACTAACTGGCAAACACCCACCGTCCACAACCAAGAAAGAATTAATTTTTTTTTTTTTTTTTTTTTTTTTTTTTTTTTTTTTTTTTTTTTTTTTTTTATAGGCAACCACGCTCTGCTACCAATTGAGACCCATCCCCCCCACCAAAGCTGGAAAGCGTGCCAACCGGGGGATGGCTCAAACCAAGTCGAGCGATGGGATCACGGGTGGCAGTTGGAGGGTCAAAATAACACTCGGCAGCTGAGCAAAACTAAATTTATTATCATGAGAACCAGAAAATATCAATTAATCAAACTTGGCAGAAGGCCACAACAAAAAGAGGCAGAAGGCCGCAACAATAATTTGCAGTTAAATAAATAACAAAACACACAAAATTTAACAATATAACGACAAAAGCTACCAAAACACTTAACGCTACAAAAACAACAAACTCTACGAATACCAAAGTTAACAATTACATGGCCTATGGCCTATCTGCGGTTGGGCCTGAGACACCCAAAACGTAAGACAAATTATTAACAATTTAAAAATGACCATTAAGAAACAAATTTAGATAACCCCAAAATAAAAGTGAAAATTTAGAAAACTTCTGGAAACAAAAATTTTGGTATCATCAATTAAGCCGGCAATTTGGCCCACATCCCTTGATTTCACCGAGGCCCGGGAGTAAGCCGGAATCCCGGGGCAGCTCCGAATTAAGTTAACTAAAAGCACAATAATCCCCTTTTGGTGAGTTTAAAAATTAAACAATTTAAAAGAAAATATAACACGGTACCGTTCGAGTAAAAATTCACTTCAAAATCCCCCCCTAATACACTTAACAAAAAATAAATAACAATAACTAGGCCTAAGCATATAAATAAATAATAACAGGATTGAATAATGGGGACCTAACAAATATAAAAATCTAAACAAATGTAACAAGAAATAAACTAAATAAACTAAATAACAATGAATATTAACAACACAAGTTCTTTTTGGATTTTAAGTTTTTTTTTTTTTTTTCTTTAATAAATAAATATATGTAAGTCCCCATGGCTGAGTTCCATAAATCACTGTTCAAGTTCATGGCCAGTTCCTAGGCCTAGGCCTAATAATCCATAGTTCCACAAATATTTTTTTTTCTCTTTTTTATTTTTCACTTTTGTTTTTTCTTTTATGCTTCACTATCAAAACCCCCAGCTCAGCCGCCGGGAAACTACATAGAACGCACTGACCTGAGGACAGAAGACTTCTACCACCACAGATGTAGAGCGGGTAGCTGGCGACTCCAGACTCCAACATGGTCCTCAGGCCAGGCTAGCAGTGCAGATGGTAGACAATCCCCGGACGGCAGGCCGAGGGTAGAAGCGTCCTACTCGAGGACCCTGGAGTTTAGGAGTCTCTCAGCCGGCAACCATGACTTGACGAACGCTGCAAAGAACAAGTGAACAGACAGGCCAACTTGACCGAAGCTGCTGGAACACGGAACGAAACGGAACTGGGCCAACGGCTACCAAGTACGCGAAACGCAGGGCAAAAGCGAATCTCAGGCAGCCTGGCAGACAACGACGAAAAAACGAAACTGTACCGGTCCAAGACCCGGTACAGAAGTCACACCAAGAAATGTTCCCTGTCAACTTCTGGTAGAGCTGCAGATTCTTAAACCTTTTAAGTGTTAAAGTTAAAACATTCAAGTCAATATGTTTTAAGTTGTTATTAACTGTCTGTGGTTCTTTAGCTGTTTAATTTGATAGATTATTAATTATGTTTTTATCTGTTATCAGTTTTAGTTAGTTTGTTTGGAAATTAGTTAATTTTAGTAATATTCATCTTAAAGCCTTTAAAAAAGGGGAATACATTATAACTGGTTTAGTTTTCATTTATACTGTTTTTTTATTTTATAGTACTGTACATAATATCTAATATATATCCAATACAAATTTAAATCTTTATTTCTTTTATGGTCCAACAACTCAATACTGAGATTGTGAAAATTTAATTTTACATAAATTAGTAGTATTTTTTTGTAATCATATCTAGTATAACAAATAATTAACTAAGAATAACAAATAAGTATTAAGTCACTATGAAGAAATATGTTTCAACAGTAGTATTATTTATTCACTAGATTTTTAAAATTATTTCAACATTACTCTTATACAGCACAAATATGAATTATCAATCCTAAAATATTCTTAGAAACATGACAGCTCGGTTCATGCTCAGTCTCAGACACTTAGCAGCTTGGTTCATGCTCAAATATTCGTACATGCATGGCAACTTGGTTCATGCAAAAATATTCTTAAATACTAGGCAGCTTGGATAATGCTCAAATATTCTTAAATACTTGGCAGCTTGATCTTGCTAAAATATTTTGAAATAATTGCCTAGAAAGCTAAAACAAACAACTCTTACCTTTACATGATCTTCCATGATTCTGATTATATGATGACAATAATACAATCAGCTTTGAGGACAAATTCTTCTCCTGTTCAACAAAAACTTGAATTACATTTTTAGCTCATTGTGATAAATATCACTATTAATTGGAATATGAAAATAAAATCTGTTACACAAGTTTATACTACACTTAGGGAGCAATAAGAATTCAACTTGCTGATTGTCCATCCGCACTACTAAAACAGTGGATAGGTATGCACATAATAAGATGGCCAATTACTGGAAAAGGGGCCAGTGGTATTTCTTCTCAATCCTTGTGTATTTAGTTCTGTAATTTTTATAGGAAATAAATCATTATTTCAGTACCTTAGAAAAGGAACATAATTTGGATCTGGCACAATCACCTCAACTCCTATCCAAAAATGCATTTCGATTATGATACTACATTTGGGTTGCCTTCTCTATATGACAGGAATTTAAACCTAAACCAGAAAGATAGCACTAGGCCTATGTAGTAAATTACTTAACAAGTTATGGAAGTTATAATTTATGTATGCTTTGCCTAATTATAAGTAGAATTTGTCAAATTAGTATACTTATTAAAAAATATAAATCAATACAAGAATTACAGTCTATCTATTCAAAATAATAAATTATGATGTTCATAGATAAATTTCTTATTTCGATGTTTTTAGCAAGCTAAGAGAGAGAAGTCTTACACTACTTCTAGAAAATAACCTTCAGAATATTAGCGTGAATAACATCGTAGAAGAAGAAGCCTGTCAGAAGAAAGTATGTCTTATTAAAGAAGTGATAAGTAACAAAATATTCAAAACGCAGTTTAGGGTATGATATCTCTAAGTTAATTTACTTAATATGGATTTAACTGTCTTTACAAACACAATAATAACATTGTTTTCCAACACAATCATCTACTAATTCACCTTCTGTAATTTTATGAATGTTTTAATAATGCTTTTGTTTTGAATCTATATTGTGCTTTCTATCACTAAAAATGCTTTAGTGACCGCTGTTTTGTAGTTTATATAACCCTTTTTCTTTATTCCTGTTCATAATTTATTCTAGTCGTTTATTAGTATTATTATTATTATATATCACTTACTTAGTCTTCTTTGTTTGTGTAGGTCAAAGTCCTTTACGCAGAGTGGGGGACTTACCCTTAAGAATAATCTTCAATTCAGGGAATACACACTAAAATCCCTACGGACCGCAGTTTTCCAAGCCCCAACCGTTTCAGATAACTTCATGCCTAGCCACGTGTTGCGCTATTACAAGGTCTCTTTTCTACTTCATATCGACACCTGGAGGTCTATCAGGCATCCTTCTTCACTTTTGAAACATAGTGCTGTGTTGGCATTTGATGCAACAGTTCTCCATGCTTCTTCGCTTTGCAGCATTGCCTCCACTATGTTGTATGCCATAAACGGACCTACAGCGGAGACATGTGCTCTCCTCTCCCCAGCGAAGCGCCCACACACGAAGAACAAGTGTTGAACACCATCCTTGTCCTCCAGGCAGTACATGCCCAGTGGTGATCTGACCTTTCCCATCCCATGCAGAGGTGGAAATCAATCTCTCCATGGCTTCGGCCGATCCAGGGCTCGAGATCACCAATGAGTTCACAACCCATCAGCGCTCACCTCATCCCACCTGTTCTGTCATGCTCACAATCTCCATCTGGTCTCTACCCCTGCTTCTTTTCTGCCTGGCGAAAGATAGCCTGCCTCTCATCAGCGAGCAAATCGAGAGGAATGATTCCTGCTACGATCATCACTGCTGAACTGGCAACAGTATCGTAAGCGTAGGTACCCTTAACACTGCTCTTCGTTGCACTGCCAGCACACACTTCCTATACCTCCTCAATTTCATCACACCCACCCAGACTTCCATAGTGTGCCGTAGTTAAGAATGACATTTACGGTGGATGTGAGGAGTCTTCTTTTGCTTTACCTAGGGCCACCAACATTCCCTATTAATCTGCTGAGCGACATGACTACCTTTGCTATCTTTTCACACACTGCTTCGATTTTGTTCCTCGTGGCAAAGACGATAGTCGAAGATCACACCCAATTACTTTCCTGCTCTCTTAGTCTGACCTTGAAGGACCCTAAAGTAAAAGTATTGTAATCCGAGTCAGCATTTATTAGTCACGTTATCGTCATTATTATTAATTTATTCAAAATACTTATTAAAGAAGTGTTTTGAACCGCCATTCTGCAGTGCCCAGGTGGCGCACTGCAGACAAATCTTAACCTCTTCAAGGAACCAAATTGAGTGATATTAGCCATCAAGTATAGACATTACTTTTTTTCAGTGCAGATCTCTTTTAAAGACAGTTTCATGAAACATGCAAGTTTACATGGAGAAGGTTTGGGGTGGAGAAAATCTAAAGAATAGAATGAAATGGGAAGAATCAGGAAAATTATTTTACAAGAAGATGAATCACAATCCGAAGTCCACGCTCATAGATAATCAATACAGTATGATAGGTGGTTTTGGATGACATGTATCCCTTCAAAAATACCATAGAAAATGTTTCTGTATGAGTGGTCTCAAGAATTAATTAAATTCTACATAAACGCTCTACAATGTACTTCACCAGATGCCAGCAGTTTGAAGAGGTGGGGAACATCAGGGATTGATTGTTGTGGCTCTTCAGGTTTTGACAGGTGGCCCAGTAGCATTAAAAGACAGAAGATTTACTTGGAGTCACATTAGGAATCTAGGTATAATAAGAGGCACCGAATCTGTTTATTGCAAGAGCGAAGCTTAATACTTTATCAAAACCAACTGCTATCATCTTTAACAAATCTGGAGAAACAGTCAAGAAATACCCTATGAAATATGGATCATCTATCTTTGAGAAGAGTAAGGACCGGATTCAGATTAGGAAAACTGACACTACCAATTTCCTACAAATCTTGCAGTTACTTCTCTTTGCATAAATTAAATAGTATGGTTTAAATCACTTAAAAGTGCTGTTTTTAGTAATTATCTTTATTTTAATCAGTCAGAAAGTTTTGTCTCCATGCTACTATTGACAGCTCCTTTATTAGAAAGCGAACATCTAAAAAAACAGCACAACTTTCCAAAAAACAAACAAATTTCATAATTTTCAGAAACTCAACACTTCACACAACCAAGCAATTTATTGCCAAAACTTGCCATGTTTATCAAAAGTAGGAAAGAATAAAATATCTGATGAGTGATGAAATAACAGGAAATAACTTGAACAGCTTCAAAGATGAATTTCCCAAAGAGAACGTTCAAAATATCCTTAATTCCAGTGATACTGAAAAATCCTATAACTCTTTCCAGACAATTGTTAAATTGGTTTAAATTTATTAAATTAACTTTAAATTGATTTAAATCAATACTAGGTAGAGTCAAATAGTTTCCGGAATTGGCTGAAATATATTTATTGAACAAAGATAAAAACTTACAAACCTATTTACTTTCTAAATACTCTCCTCCTGCAACAGCATAATTGTCCTTACGGTCATGTTGTTCAAAAACACCCTTGACACTTATTTTTTTAATGTATTTTAATGCTTTTGTTGAATTTTTTCTGACAGCTTCAGCATCGTTTTCCTTTGATTGGTGTTTTTACCTCATGAAAAGCGTATTTGAACATCAGCCAGCATGAGGTCAAGCGAGTATGGAGGATGTTCTAATATGGTTCTAAGGGGTATTGCCATGCAGCGAAATTGTTTTCTGCCCATTTTTCAGGCTGTTTCCTCCTAATGGCATCTCGTAAGTGCCTTAAAATTTTTGTGTGGCCACAGCCATGCGATAATCATTATTCTTCTGTTTGCATGGACAATCTGCTTAACTCACTCAATGTTGTCTTCTGTGGTTGCAGTTGAAGGGCGTCCACTATGAGAGTTATCTTCAATGTTTATGCAACCTTCTCAGAAAAATTTGTACCATTTGTAAACCTGACTTTTCTTCATTGCTTCAACTCCGTATCTCTGAATTAACATTTTAAGATTCTCAGAAGATGACTTTTAATGCAAAACATAAGATTTCATGTTTTTTCTGTACATTTAATCAATTTTCAAAAAGCGACAATGTAAACACGCAAATACACAAAAAGCGCTCCACACAGGGGAACAATGGTGACTGAGCAATTCTCTCACTAGCAATACCCCTTCTTCAGAAACTGCTACACAACAAATTTCCCACCGAAAACATTGCTGTGTGTCTCTGGAGATTGATTCCGGGAACTTTTTGACTGTAGCTCGTATAAAATCACAGCATTTACTCAAGCATATAAAAAATAATGTATCATAATTATACATTCAGTAAGAATTACAACACGACCTAGTAATTAATTTTCCAACCTCTAGAAGCCAAGAAAACAACGTTTCAGGTAATTGATACGAACTTTTTTCTTGAATTGAGTTCTAACATTTATAAAACTAAGGCCTCTAGGAAGCATTCCTATCAACCACGTATTAAACCCTATTAGTAGAAGTAATTTTACTTTTTAGTGGCAAAAACACAAAACATATCTAAATTACACTATGTTAATTAGCTCCACCTCAAAAAAATCATCAGTTGTATAGAATGGATTATGACTGAAAAACTATACAACTTAGAATTAGTTTTTTAGTTAGCATAATACTTGTTGATGTATATATACAGCACAAGTAAACGTCACACAACACAAATTTACTACAATATAAGCACAAAATGTACAAATATATTACAATACAAGTACAAAATGCACGAATATTATGGTGATCGATTTCGGTGAACCACGCTTCCTCAGACCAGAGATATTCACAAAAGAATGGAAAATGGTGTTCAACAACTCAATTTATAGGCCTATGATCACGTGACCCCACTGGCTGAAATCGTTAAAATGGCGGCTGCTGTGATATTATTGGTTAATTCCTATTGTCTAGTGCTAAGAATTTTAGTGAAAGCTTAAAAATAGTTACTTCTCTTCTTTTATTTGCTGAAAATACATTATTAAAAACTATTTCGGAATCAAAATTAACCTGTTCATTCATTAATTTATCACAATCCTTACATTTTTCATTAAAAATAAATAACTCTTCCCAAGCATTCATGTTACGACCCTTCTTACAAACTTTTAGAATATCTACATTTTCATCTATTTTATTCAAACTGTGGGTACAATTCAGAAGGTGTTAAGCTACATTAGATCTTTCAGGTTTCTTATTTTTAAAAGCAGAGACATGATTTTTATATCTTTTGCTAAAATTTACAGTCTGACCTATGTAAAACATATTACAATCATTACAGTTAATCCTATATACTCCTGAATTATTGAATTTATCTTCACTTTCAATATTCGGGTGTAAAATGTTGGACATAGTATTACAAGTCTTAAAAGCTACTAATAAATTGAATTTCTTAAATTTATTACCAACTCTTTGTGTAAATGGTCCGTTGCAATGGAGGGATACATACTTCTTTTGTTCTTTATCTGATTTTTCTTTTTTAAGTGTTGTTCGTTTTTCGTCTCGAATTTTATTTTCTATTTTCTTTTTTATTCTACTTCCGATTTCATCAATTATTGATGCCTTGTATCCATTTGCAACAGCTATTGATTTTATTACATTTATTTCCTGTTTTCTATCTGCAACACTTAATGGTATTGAATACGCCCTATACATCATACTTCTGAAGCTAGCTGTTTTGTGAGACGGGGGATGAACAGAACCTGATATTTATTGTACAATTGGTTTGGGAAAATTCTATATGAAAGTTTGTTATGATCACGAATTATTTGTAGATCCAAAAAGTTAATTTTATTCGTAGATTCAAGTTCACTGGTAAAACTAAGCTTCTGGTGGTGACAATTAAGTATATTTAACATATTATCTAAGTCTTTACATGATTTCTCGTTAAATAAAACCATAATATCATCGACATAACGGGTGTAAAATATGATATCATGTTCCTTTTATAATTGATCTAAAATGGAGTATTCATGATGATGTAAATAAACTTCTGACAAAATGACTTAGAATTAAACTTAACTTAGAATTAAATATATTTAAAGGCAACTTTCTTAAATATAATGATCAAGATAAACTTATGTACAAAACTAGAATCTATATTTTCCGGCGACAACCGCGTCAAGGTGCTATGTACATTATTTACAAAGAAACCAGACGTTTCGCCCATACTGTGATGTGGCATCCTCAATGGTATCTCTGAGACTGAATCGGTAAATGACCTTCCAGTTGATCTCAATATGGAAAGATTTGAAAAGAAGGCACTGGAAAGGTCAGATTTTGAACCCAAGGCATGTTACAGATATGAAGATAATGTATGGGCTGTGTGGCCTTATGGTATGGAGAGATTGGATGCTTTTTTACACCATATTAATACTATTCACTCTAATATCAAGTTTACAATGGAAATTGAGAATAAGTCTGCCTTTCCTTGACGTTTTAACTGTGAGAAGAAGAGATGGACGAATAGGCCACTTGGTATACCGGAAACCTACACATACCAATAGATATTTAAATGCTGCTTCCCTTCACCACCCAGCACAGAAGAATGCAGTTTTAAACACTTGGGTTGATCGAACTATTCATATTTCGGGACCCAAGTAGTTGGAAGAAAGAAAGGCAAATATTAGAGTCAACATTAAAACAGAATAGGTATCAGGTAGAGAAATCAATAAAGAGCTAAAGCTAAAGAGGAAACAACAAGAAAATTAGATAAGTACAAGATAGGATACCTCAGAAAGGTATATTTACCTTACATAATGGGAACAAAGGAAAAGACTGGCAGAATATTAAATAAAGAAAATGTATAAATTATTTACAAGCCACCAAACAAATTGAAGAATTTTCTGACACCGGTAAAAGACAAAATTCCATAAGCTATGCCTGGAGTAGTATATGAAATACCTTGTAGTTGTGGGTCAGTCTACATAGGAGAAACCAAGAGGTTAATTTCCACAAGGATTAAAGAACATTTAAGGCATACTAAGAATGAAGACACGAAAAATCTGCAGTTGCGGAACATTTCAAGAAAACTAATCTTTGAATTTTATTTGACCTAACTAAAGTACTTGCCAACATCCCACATTACTACCCGAGAATTGTAAGCTATAGAAGTATATAAAAGGAGAAATAATTTTAATAAGGATGAAAGTATACAGCTTCCGACGACATGGGAACCCATTTTAAGTAAATTAAAATAAAATGTCACAGACAGCCATGTTGATTTTCTTTAGCAAATGGCCGTGTCACATGGGTTTTGCCTCCGCCCCTCTCCAGCGTACCTGCCAAACCAGTCCCCACCCTACCACCTGTTATAAAAGCTGGAAGGTCATTCGTAGATTCAGTCTCAGAGATACCACATCACAGTATGGGTGAAACGTCTGGTTACTTGTAAATAATGAACATAGCAACTTGACGCGGTTGTCACCGGAAAATATAGATTCTTGTTAGTACAGCACCGGCCTTTTTAAGTCCAAGTCCTCACTTAGTTAGAAAAATTAAAATCAAGTGTCGGAAGCCTTTCACATTGCAAAGTGATAAGAAGGTTCAAAGTCCATGCGCTATCACTGACAATTTAGTGATATTACGCCGCAGCAGTTATGGTTAGGTTTTCATACACATAATTTTTACTAACTATTGATATTTAACATCAAAAAAATGTAGCCTACTATCGTAGTATGAAAAGATTTGAAGTTAAATAAGTAATAGTGCAGAATTAACATTCATAGATCTATTTGCACTTGTATTTTTAGTGCTTTAGAACTTGTTATAAAATTGTGGGAATTTTGCATTCTTGATAATCATATTTATTGTTATGTTATCATGTATCTGTATATGCATGCTTCTTATTATGTAATGGTGTATTGCCGTTAGAATGAAATAAATTACCATTGGGTTTTATTAATGATCGCGTAGTGGTCAATAATCGAGATTCACCACTAAGGTATTTTTCCATTATATCATGAGAAATAATTGGTAGGTCTAGCCCATAGACCAAAATAGTTTTTAAATTTATATTCAGAGCAAAAAACTCATCAAAATAATAGAAAATTATTAAAATAGCATTTAATCTAACGGAAATATGCCAAAGATGTTAAAAGGTGTGATACTGGTTTTTCCAAATTTCCCTGTAAAATCCATGATTCTGCAGAATAAAAGCATATTCCGTAAAAATATAGCCAATTCTGCACCCATTTCAGACAGTTTTCATATTTTGTTAGGTTGCATGAAACTGAATAATAACCGAAAATGTACATGGGCATAGGCCATCTATATACTTTATTGTAACAGAAGTATATAGATAATTCTATTATAATAAATTGCATGGTTTGCAAATTACCAGTTTGTACTTGGCATTCACAATTCATAGGAAATTCACCTAAATCATGAATATTTTTTATTAAATGGTATTTTTTTAACTTTATCAGTGATATATTTACATCAGGTAGTGGGACTATTATAATTAATTAGGTCTAGCTGTATAATAATAATACGATGAATTATTATTGATTATACAATTATTGATGTAAATTGACATAGCCGTTTTAATGAATAAATAAAGCTAAAAGTAAGGCAAATACATCAGTCCTATTCGGGATCACTACAACGTGCATATCCCCACACATTTTAGAACAGTAAATAAATATATACTTACTATTATTTAATACATTGTTCTTTGATTGAACTATAACATAACCTTTACTATTCCAAACTGACACTTAACAGTAACACTTGTTTTAAAAACATTATTAATTAATTGTAAATATAAGACGTTGTTTTCTTCTCTGCTACTCAGCATTGCCAGCATAGCTTAGTGTTTTTCCGTAGATGAACAATCTAAATTTCCCTAGATTACTCAAACATTCCCTAGATATATGAACCCGACGTAGAAATCAGCGAGTACATGTAGAATGGAGAAGACAAGTCCTTTATTAGTACACGAAACCAGGTAAAAACCTGTATTACAGTTCCGATTAAATAGGAAGTAGATAAATCGATTTTAAACCTTTTGTAACTTGTTAAGGAAAGTCTCAACGCCAGAAATATACTGATTGTAAATTCCAGAAATGGTTCATTTACATAGTAGGTAAATAAAAGCAATTAATAATTGGAATAAACTAAAAAAACACATTGCATATTTTAATTAACATTACTAGTATGGGGTTTTTAAGTCGCATAATATTACCTATGTTTTTTACATCGACAGTTTAGTAAAACAAAACGGTGGATAGGAATGATTGTTATGATGAGATATGCATGAATGGGGACTGATACCCAGGTCTAGATTTCAAAATGTAAACGCTAAACAGACCATAAGGTTTCTAGTATATCATCACTGTCTCCCCTACATACAGGGAAATTACCCTGAATGTAATATGAATCTGCCCCAAGTCTTTTGTAGTATGAAGAATCCAAATATTACGGTTTTTGAAATTGGTTAATGATGGAGTATCAGATGAGGGGGACAAAGGTAGTTGGACATTTGCCATCATTACATGAAAAATAACAATCACGACGTTTCGATTTGGTAAAACCCAAACCTTTTTCAAGTGCTAAAAACTAAATTACATCTACACAAACATGTTATAAAAACTACGTTCTTAAACTAATAACTTATCTACTTTAATAATTATCTACATTTTAACCTAGATCCTAGAATGGGGTACAACAAAATGAACTTCTACTAAATATAAAAAATATTAACAGGGTTAAATTAATATAACCAATTAGGCGCTGTCAAGGTCACGATATCAACCGAAAAATGTCAAAACACACTTAAAAATTAATATTCAAATCAGACCTGAAATAATATTACATTAACTAATCATAAATATATGGTACCTGAAAAACACTATTAATTTAAAATAACATTCAACATGCACAAAAAATGATATATATGCCTTGGAAGGACTGAGACTACTATTACAATTACATTTTAACCTGAAAAGACAACAATTATTAGGAATAAAACAATACAATAATCAAATATTACAAAAATGATGAAGTCTTACGACCCGCAGTGACGATGGCGTCTAGACGTCCCAGGCACGAAGTGAGGATGATACAATCCAAATGCAGTGTCTACGAAGTTCCCTCCAAGGTGATAAAGCACGGGGACTAGACAAACATACACACTACACTTCACAACAACCATATACAGACTGACGAGGTCAGGGACGTACGCTCCGAGATCGCCAAAAATGCGGTGACTCAGGTACGGGGACGTAGACTCATGGGATGATTAATTGTTGTAGGTGCAGGTGGTGTAGGATTCTGGCTACAACATTTTTAGTTTTTAGCACTTGAAAAAGGTTTGGGTTTTACCAAATCGAAACGTCGTGATTGTTATTTTTCACGTAATGATGGCAAATGTCCAACTACCTTTGTCTCCCTCATTACGGTTTTATCACACTTCAATATATTTTATATTTATTTTAAATAAAAATTCAATATTTATTTACAAGACTGCCTATATTTCCCTAAATATTAGTGTCTTTTCACTGTTTCTCTAGGATCTTTAAAACTTCACTAAATCTAGGAAAATTCTCCCTAGGTTGGCATCGCTGCTGCTGCTGTTTTATTCCCATTCCCTGTGGTTATTTGCTCTCACTATAGCCCAGCCGTTCTAACTTTACCTCTGAAGAGAACACACCATTGCAACATTTTATACATTGAGCACTTGACTTCTTTCTGACCCATGACTAATTTATTTCCGGTCTTGATAAATCGAAACTAGGGCCTGATAGTTTTTATAGGTTAAAATTGTCCTATTGACTTCATGTTTTGATATCTGTAAACAGTAAAAAAGTCCTTCTCAGTTAAACACTAAAAAGATGTTTTTTCCACTAATAAATAAATAAATAAATTTTTACCTTCCTACATTCTTCCCTATTGTGAGTCACCGGATGTACAGTTTAGATGAGGGCTGTGGCGGTCTGGATGTGACGTTGCCCATGTCGATCTTCCAGTTTAGCCCGCAAACCACAGAGGTAAAGAAAAAACAGCTGGACTATAGTCTAACTTACTCTCACCCATGGTAAAGGTAAATAAAACCAGTAACCTCCTAAAACATACTGTACGGCGTGTACTCGAACGGTAGGTACCTATCACGCGCATCTTCCCGGTTTCTCCATTACTTTTCTAATAATTTTCAGTCAGCATAATATTATATTATATATAACAGATTATAACTATTTTATGTTATATATTTCTTATAGTTTAGGAAATAATTAAATTTAATAACATTAGGATATTATAATTAACTTATTTAATTATTAAAGCACCATGTACAAAATTATATTCATTATAAAATAACACTAGGAGTAGAATGTTGTCCATGACAGCATCATGTCATATATATATATATATATATATATATATATATATATATTTAATGGTTTTAATTATATTACGTTACAGCTATACTTAATTACTTTCTAAATCTTTGACCTTTTTTTGGTACTCTTTCTCAATATGACATAAAATTAAGATTGTACTTAATTGCTTCCAAAATATTCATATTAGTTATACATTTTTACACAAAATTATAATAAGAATACAATTTAAAAATTTACAGTTCGATTTTTATAACACTTGATTCTAACGAAACTTAAAGTCACACCACTCTCTATTGGCTAAATTAACAACAATAAAAATATAATTATCAGTAGAGTGCTGGTAATATATCACAAATATTTTTATTGAATTAGAGTCTCTGTATCATATATTTTTAAAACTAAACCACAATATTCTAATAAATAATGGGAGTTCCGATGCTTTCAGCTATCAAGCTTCGGCAACATTTCGAGTCACAAAATTTTCCCGTTCACTTTCCTTACTGATGTCCACCAGCGCTAGTATCCCACATTTCGTCTGGTAGCTGCCATAGCTGGGAGATCACAAATTTGTCACAGTCCAGCTACCAGAATTTTTGCTCGTTTAGAACCACCCAGGGGATACATAAAGCTTTAAAGATTTAGTGTGGATGCGAACAACACCATCCCCCATGTATCCTCTTGCTAAAGATCTCCATACCAAGAGGATACAGAAAGGAGTATATACCAAGGTGGAGTAAGGAAACAGATGACCTTTATCAAGAGTTTAATGCTACCGAAAACTCCAATATGGCTAATCTGCTGCTGCACTCTCTAGACAGAGCCAGAAGAGAAAAATGGGTAAAAACGGTTGAATATAAACTTTACCCATAGTAGTAGAAAAGCATGGTCACTTTTAAGGAAACTCTCTACTGGTAAATTCCTC
>JAQJVL010001337.1:0-82508 GCA_035578905.1 Stictocephala bisonia
AAAGGAGTGCCGCTCAAGTGGCTTCACTCTTTTCTGAACAACCGATTCCAAGTTGTCCAAATGTCAGACAAATTCTCTGAGCCAATAGAGCTGAGATACGGAGTCCTCAGGGCTCAATACTCAGCCCGATTCTTTTTCTCATCTATGTCAACGACATAGGGTCATCGCTAATGCATGGGCAACTCATTCAGTACGCAGATGACATGACCCTTTTATTCAGAAACAAATTAACACCTATCCTTGAACAACAAGCTTTTTTTGATTTAAACAATTGTGTCCAATATTTCAACAGTCTCAATCTTGAAGTAAACCCCTCAAAATGTAATGTTTTGTCATTTTCGTTGCGACCATATGATGACATGGAGAGACCACTCATTTGGCTGGCAGATAAACGGTTAGATGAGACTGTTAGTTCAAAATTCTTGGGAATACACCTGGACCGAGGGTTGACCTGGAATTCGCACATGGACCATATTTGCTCCAAATTGTCCTCAGGCATTTATGTTTTGAGAACGTTAGCAAAATTCTGCCCAATTCAAGTTCTAATGACGGCGTATTACGGTCTGATTTACCCCCATCTCACCTACGGTGTGGTGCTTTGGGGAGCTTCTGCAAACAATCAGTTTAGCAGAGCATTTAAATTGCAAAAACAAGCGGTTCGCATTGTTGCACAATTAAAGTTCAGAGAAACCTGCAAAGAAACATTCAAAAAATTGCAACTGTTGACATTGCCTAGCCTTTACATACTGGAGACAACCCTATTTAGCATACCGGTATTCAAAAGCGTTATGACAAGTGGCCGGGACATACATATACACGACACAAGAGGCAGAAACAACTACCGAACTGGGAATCACAGGACGGTAGTCCACGAACGCTTGCCCTCATACGCAGGTGTTCGTTTTGTCAACAATTTGCCGGGTCCAATTAAGAATGCCCCAACGCTCAAGGCGTCAAAAACTCGTCTCAAACGCTGTTTAGCGTCTCATGCATTTTATAGTGTGGACGAGTTTATGGCATACAACTGGGAGACCGCATAATCAGAAGACTGACAACCGGTGTCGGAAGTGGGGATTTGGTATGAGTGACTATGAGTGCAACCGTAAATGATGTATGTTTTGACAGAGGCTTTTATGTGGGATGTATGTTTTATATTTTTATATAGGGATGACGTTTGCTATACATTTTTGTAATGTCATTGCAAATAAATATTTGATTTTATTTGAATTGGTTATTTTAATGTAATTATTTATTATCAATTTATTTTCCAAGCATTTATTTATATTTATTAGGAATAACATTAATTTGTTTCTAAATATGTTTTAACATCAGATTTTATCCACGCAATAAAATCATACCCTATACACGACACATACATTCATTGGTAAATAAGTGTGTGTGTATGTAATATTATAGAATAAAATAAATACGCTAACTTTCTTTTAAAAATGTTTACTATATTTTTAAAAGATATATTTCTAAGTTCAGGTATTATAATTCATGAAATGTTTGACAAATCATTATATATGACCTTATATATGACCTTGATCGCTTCCGACTCATTATGTCACTCGTTGTATTGTTACAGTATTTAGGCATTGCTTTATTTTGATTGTTAGTCATTTATAACAGTCGTGTTTAAAAAAATCGTCATATTTAGTAAATTTTTGTAGGCCTAATTGAATCATATTAAATTAATAACTCCTAAAATACAGTGAAATATTTATCAGTAAAACTAAAATGTTTGAAAAGTAATTGTGTCGAAGTAAAATAGTTGCTTTTCTCATGGCAATGGGAAAACTAAGCAAGATTAAAGATTATAATATATTATTTTAATTATAATTTATATCATTCATGCGGTTCGCTTCGGTTTTCGTCTCTGTCCGCAAAAATGTTTGTTGTAACAAAATGTCTGCTTTTTTAACCAAATTTCCCCGTAGTGTTATTTTAATGTATTGTAGTAATTCATTCAGCATACTTCAGAAGAAAATAAAAAAGTAGTCACATTTCAGCTTTTTTTAATGTTTGGAAATTAGTGTGTTTATGTTGTAATTGTCATAAAACTATGATAGTTTATGTGAAATCATTTTTATTTAGTTAACAATAATTAATAAACGGTACAAAATTTATAAAACGTAAAATAAATTGTCAGGTGGTATTTTTTACCATTACTTTTTAAACGTGTTTTATTTAGTTTTCAGTAAAGCATATCCTTTAATGCTTTAAGCGTATGTTGAGAATTGTTGTGGCGTTCATTTAATATTATTTTGTTTTAATCTTCAACTGAATATAAAAAGATACAAAATAGACTTTTTTTGCAAATTGATGCTTTTTATTAAATATTTAATCACATAAAAACCAATATTTAGAGCACAATCCAACAGCTATAAGGAATATTTGCAAAAACCATGCTTTGTAACGTAATTTATTTAGTTTTTAGTAAAGCGTATCTTTACTTTTATAAATCAAACTCTTCAATTGTTTTCCAAGTGTAGAATATAAGTACGGTAAGCCTATGCCTAACTATGTTAAATTTTAACCGTTTTGAGAATAACAAGATTTTAACAGGAATTATGATTTTGGAAAACGTTTCAAGTAGAAATTATTCTTAGACTAGAAAATATTTTAGTAGACCCCAATTGTATCAGTGAATAATTTGATTTCGATTTAAAAAGTCTACTTTTCTAAACAAATATTACTATTTTTTTTTTACAAAAACAAAATGATATAAAAACATGTTAAGAAATAAAATACAGCAGCAATACCGGTACTGACTGGAAAATTTACAATTGTTGAAAAGAATTATTGGCCTTTCTGTTCAACACATATTCAGACAGAGAAGGTTGGGCGTAGCCAACTGAGGAGGCGGCAGGTGGGAGGGAGGGGTAATTGGGGTTTCCGGTTGAAAATACTACGAAAACTTACTATACAGGAAATGATTCAAGGAACTATATTGTACTCTGTCCGGTGGATTAAACTTCCTTCACTTTAAAAAACTTGACGTAGTTCCAACTTCTCTCGCCAGTGTCGCATGACTTCTATATTTTCTTTTCCTTTAGAGCCCTATTAACGGGTAAATCTAGTGAGACTTTGTGGGTGAAGGTTAAATAAAATTAAACTCTATTACAGTGTAGACATTACTTTAATTGGTATAATCAGACTGCATTACTTAAAATCATATCTAGCCTACTTAATTTTTGTTAATACTAAGTTAACTAATACTAAGTTTTGATGCATACTATGAACTAACATCTAACTTATACTAATTTACATACTGTTGGGGAACAATCTCAGTTTGGTGTCGTAGTATCAGCTGTGAAGAGTCCCCATATAGCGTATTTGTCTCTAGTGTATCCCCATATAGCATGGCTGTCTGTTAGTGATGATTGTTTATGAGTAGATGACTGAATTACAGCACAAGGTCTACCGGTGTCTGTCGGACCCTCGTAGTTCTCACAACGCACTTTGACTGGCTTACTAAAACTGTCGTGATTACGAACAGTTTTGAACACTCTGAGTGATAATATGCCGATAGGTTACTTAGTATTGAAGCAACCAGAGTGGTTAGTCTTATACAAATTCGACGATGTCATTGACGGTCGGCGGTCACTCAAGACTGACCCGTACCGTACAGTTCACAACTTAACTTTAACTTGAATCGTTATTAAGACTGATAATTAAACTGTGATAAAGATTAACTTCAATGTGCTGTTCGGTAACTTGCCGATTCGAACAATCATGGTGGCGAGTCTCCACTCACCAACCGAGTAGAGTTATCTTATTGGTCCGAGGTGTTCTCGCAGACTGCCCGCTGCTGAGCGTACAATGCAATGCCTTGCAAAACGGACCCGCCCTAGCGTAGGAAATGTTTCGTCGGCCATGTGGCCCATACTTTTGACACAAATTGTTTTGTTTTCATAATTTAATTTTCAATTGATTAATTTTATAATTTATTTTCATAGTTAATTTGCTATTAATTGCCGGATAGTTTTTTATGCAGAATTAAATATAATTATATTTTTTATTATTACTTTAAGATAATTATTTGACATTTGTAGCTCTTAGATTGCTTAATATTTTATTAAGTGTTAAAGAACAACACTTAGCAATCTTTTGTGGTGTTTTTAATAATCAATGTCGATTTCTGTCTCGAAAGACCATCTTCAGTTGTACAGAATGAAATAAGGTTATAAAAATAGTTAACTGTAGAATAATTAATTCAACAGCTGATACTATAAAAATTTAAATAAAAATGTAGATGGATAAGTGTGATCTTGTTAAACTTTATAATTTTGCATCTTCATGATAGAATCAAACATAATATTTGATTTAAATTTTATTTGGTCGTTGAGTAATAATGATGGGGTTTCTTTTGTGTTTTTGTATATGTAAAATTTTTCAATAGCATCTAGTTTTTTACTTTTAGGTGCAAAATGGATAATTTCTAAGTTTTCTTCAATTGATGAAATATTATTCTACAGTTAAATATTTGTATAACCTTATTTCGTTCTGTACAACTATCATTAGATTGAAAATCTAATGACACAAATTAATGATTGGGTAAATTTAGAAATCAAAAAGAAGAAATTAATTCATACCAACAAATTTCTTAAACTATCAAAACAAAACAAATCAAAAATACATCAATTTTCTAATCACAAACTCTATCCTAGATTAATTAACAAAACACAAATTGAATTTGATCAAGTTGAAATTAACATTTTATGAAAAGGTTTCAATTTTTGTATTCAAGATAACAACAATGCAAAACTTCTGATTGAAACTGAAAGTTCAATTAAAAGTCTTCCTTTATAAATTCAAAACAATACAAGAATTCTTACTCATGACAAACTCATCAAATATACTAATAAACCAGTATACAATAAATATAACTACGAGAAAAGAACTATACACAATATATCAGAAAAGTTAAAAGAATAATGCAACAGACGTCAAAGCAGACAAAGATAATACTATAGTAATTGTTAATAAAGACGAACACCATATGAAAATTATAGATTTCATCACCAACAACAATATAAAAGAATTGCATAAAGATCCTACAGAAACATACCACAACAAAATAAAATCTGCTATCAACAAATCTTACATTTTAACTCCCGACCAAAAATTATTTTGTAGAACAATAAAACCAAACGCTTTCAAACTTTACGGTCAACCCAAAATCCACAAAGACCAAGAACCAATCAGACCAATTGTTAATGCAATGAACTCTCCTGTTCACAAACTTGCAAAAACCCTCAACAATATAATAAAAAATGAAATAGTACTTGAAAATAACTACTCCCTTAAAAACACAACAGACTTAATCGACAAATTAAAAATAGGATAAAATTATTTTTCTATCATATCCAATCATCCAATCATATCCTAATTTCATTTGACATTAAAAATGTATACACAAACATCCCTGTAGAAGAAAGTTAAGAAAACTTAAGACATTCTTGAAGAAAACTTAACAAAACAAAATCAATTAGACAGCAAGAAAATTCAAGAAATCATCAAATTAACAAAAATTACCCTTAAACAAAATTACTTTCAGTATAATGATAACATTTATTCCCAAGATAAAGGATTGGCCATGGAATCAACAATCAACCAACATATCATTACCAATCACCAATTCAACCATCATAGAAGACATTTTCTTAAATTATATTGAAAATAATTACATTCTCAACCCTGAAATAAATCCTTACACCAAGAAAATTATATATTATCATAGATATGCTGATGACATTCTATGTCTATTCAACAGAAACAAAAAAATCTATTAGAAATCTTTCTGAACAAAATTCATCCCACTTAAAATTTACATAGAAATAGAAAAATCTAACAGCATAAACTTTCTTGACCTTACCATAACTAAAAAAGATAACAAACACCAATTCAAAATTTATCGTAAATCAACATCAACAAATCAAATAATTCACAATACATCCAACTTGATTATCCAACTTCACACAAATTAGCAGCCTTCCACAGTATGATTCATAGACTACTGAATATACCTCTTACAGAAGAGATTACCAAGAAGAAATCAACATTATCAAACAAATTGCTGTCGATAATGGATATCAGCCAAATTTAATAAATTAATTAATAAACACAACAAAAACCTCTTAATTCTAAAACTAACAAAAATAACTACATTCAAATGACCTATCATGGAGATATTAACACATCTTTACATAACATATTCTCCAAACAAGGATATAAAATTACATATAGAATAAAGTACAGCAACAAAAATACACTACAGCATAATTATTTTACTAAAAATAATGAAAACAAATACAATAATTCAGGAATTTATAAAATTAAACGTTCAACTTGTTCTAAATATTACATTGGCCAAACAGGAAGAAGCTTTAGTAAAAGATTCAAGGAACATATACCAAAAAACAAATATCAAAATTTATCAACATTTGCTGAACATTTAATTAAAAAAAACCATAATATTTCATCAATTGAAGAAAACTTAGAAATTATCTATTTTGCACCTTAAAGTAAAAAACTAGACGCTATTGAAAAATTTTACATATACAAAAACACAAAAGAAACCCCATCATTATTACTCAACGACCAAATAAAATTTAAATCAAATATTATGTTTGATTCTATCATGAAGATGTAAAATTATAAAGTTAACAAGATCTACAACTTATCCATCTACATTTTTATTTAAATTTTTATATTATCAGCTGTTGAATTAATTATTCTACAGTTAACTATTTTTATAACCTTATTTTCATTCTGTACAACTGAAGATGGTCTTTTGAGACAGAAATAGACATTGATTATTAAAAACACCACAAAAGATTGCTAAGTGTTGTGTTCTTTATACAGGGTGTCCCGTAAGTAACCAGCCAAACTTCTGGAGGTCATTCCTTGGGTTAAAATAAACAAAAAATGTCATGTGTACAAATCGTCTATCTCCCTCCATTATCCGGCTATCTGTCTTTATATGTTTTTTACTAAAAACTTAATATCTCTAAAGTTATTTAAAATAAAACCATGAAAATTGGTATGAATGTTGATCTTCATGGTGTTCATGTACTATTTCATTATTTTATAATAATCCTTTTCAAAATGGTGGCCATTTAACATTTTTAAAGCTAAATATCTTAATAACCTTAAATTTTACTGAAAACCTGTAAGTTACAAAAAAGTTTAAGAATTTAGTTCTTCAAATAATTGTATAAAAATTTTTAAGATTTAACAAATATTAACTGAGAAATTAAAATGTTTATCAAATAAAAATACGCTTGATATTAATAAAATTGGAAACTTTAGTAAAGTGACATTTATTTACTAAAAACTAAATAGAGTAGGAGTAGGTTAGAAGTGATGTTTATTACAACACAAAAATAACAGTAAAGAACAACAAAAGAAAAAAATACTAGTGATCCTACAACATGTGCTCAAAGTGCTCACCATCCATGTCTATGCATTGTTCTAGTCGATTTCTCATAGAACTTCTTTTTCTTTCAAATACACCCGGTTTCTGTCTAATCGTATTAGAGCCATCCACTATTCTTTCCCTTAATATTTCAATACTTCCAACAGGTGTTTTGTATACCAAAGATTTAAGGTAACCCCATACAAAAAAGTTCAGGAGACATGGCAGGCAAGCTACAGGACCACCACGGGATATCCATTTGTTTCTAAAAACCCGTCTTAAGTGTAGTCTAACATCGACACTAAAATGTGCAGGAGCAACTTCTTTCATTTAAAGGCATGTCTTCCAATAGTTCAGGTAACAAATTTTGTAAAAGTTCTAAATATGATGCTCCGTTTAGTCTATTTGGCAAAAATACAGGCCGTAACAATTTATCTCCAATAATCCCTATCCATATGTTAAGAGAAAAACGTACTTGGTGTCTGCATTGTGATGTAGCATGAGGGTTGAAATCAGCCCAAAAGTGTTTGTTATGGTAATTGAAAACATCTTCTGTTGAAAATCCTGCCTCATCGGTAAAAAAAATACTTGACAGTAATAGTGGAATAAAAGCAATTTTTCCTAAAAACCATTGACACATATTAATTCTAGGCTGGAAGTCTCTTTCAGAAAGACTTTGGACTCGTTGAATATGATATGGATACACTTGTTGATCTTTCAAAATACATCATGCAGAGGTTTTCTTCAATGGTATTTAATATTCTTTCTTGAGCTCTAAAAGTTGTCACTGAAACTGGACGACCCAACTTTTCAATTTTAGCAAAAGTTCCACGCCCCCTGTAACAGGTCCACCAAATTGACGAGCAAATTAATTAAATTAAATAAATAATAAATTATTTTAATAAAGAAATAGATACATTTAATTAAAATAATCACCGAACATTCAAATAATATTTGGAAATCATTGTAAATTAATAACCAGCAAATATAGAGAAGTGGGCAGGCATATTTGTCCCATTGCAGTCGTCCAAAATGTAAACAACATTCCGTTCATTGTTATCGAGACAGATAAGACATGTGCAGTCGCGTCGTCGGACGAATCTATCTGGCGATCCAGAGGGGTGTCAGGGTGACCATGCAATGGTTGAGTCCAAAGTAGATGAGAGACGCTATTGGCTGACGGTAAGTAGCCTCGAACCAAGAGAGACGCTATTGGTTGACGGCAGGTAGTCTCGACCCCAAGGCTCTCGATTGCAACGGATTGAAGCCACGCCAGCCTCGTCCAAGCATCGTTCATTTTAATTCAAGACCCAGAAGGAGCAAGTCTCCAAGCCGCTTCGATGTAACCAGCAAATTTCATTTGTTACCACGTGTGACCGTTTGAGTTTGAAACCTAATTTTTAATGTTGTGAACGTATATATTCTAAAAGATAAATGTGTAGCTCAGAAAAGTGATTCAATAAATTCTAGATCTTTTATTTTAATAGTTGTGAAAAACTTAATACAAACTCTTTTTACAATGAAGAAGGAGACCATGTGGAGAGCAATAGACAAAGAAGAGACGTAAAGATAAGTTCTAGTTATAAAATAATTTAATCTTGTTTTTAGAAAACAGCTTTAAGTAGATAACTTTCAATTTTGTAAGATTTAACTTCAGATATCTATTCAAAGAAAGTAAAAGAATGTAATAAAAAACCTTTTTCAAACAAGAGTCTTTATTCATTGTAATTTACAGCCTCACCGATTTACCCATAAATTTAACCCTGAGATAAGACAAATAAATTTAATTTGCATAATTTTTTATCAAATTAACCAAAACTTAATAAAATGTAACTCATCAAGAGAAAGAGGTTACATCCCTCACGGACCTATGAACAGTTACGAACGTTTCTCGGTGAGGAGTTCTTCGATGAGTAAATCTTTCTTCATAGAGTCGTACTGCCTCGCGCGAATTTCCATTAGCCAATCCATAAATAACATGAACGTCTGCTAATGCTTCATTTGAATAAATAGGCATTTTGGTTCATGAAGAAACTAAATAAGATATTATATTATTAACACCACTACAAAGACTATCTCAAGAACCCCTTAACTTCATTATTTTTGTTTAGTAATTAACTCCAATCAATAACAAATGAAAATAGGTGTTTTCCAACAGTGAACTGTCAATATTACAGTCAGCTGATAATCATTGACTGTATGTATTTTCAATTTCCAAATCAGCTGGAAAAATCTATTTAGCACTAATCTAATTTTTAGTAAATAAATGTCACTTTACTAAAGTTTCCAATGTTATTAATATCAAGCATATTTTTATTTAATAAAAATTGTAATTTCTCAGTTAATAGTTATTCAATCTTAAAAATGTTATACAATTATTTGAAAAAATAAATTCTTAAACTTTTTTGTAACTTACAGGTTTTAGTAAAATTTAAGGTTATTAATATATTTGGCTTAACAAATTTTAAATGGCCGCCATTTTGAAAAGGATTATTGTAAAATAATGAAATTTAAATAGTATATGAACACTATGAAGTTCAACATTCATACCAATTTTCATGGTTTTATATTAAATAACTTTAGAGATATTAAGTTTTTAGTAAAAAATATTTACAGACAGATAGCCGGATAATGGAGCGAGATAAGACAATTTGTACACATAACATTTTTTGTTTGTTTACTTACTGGCTGGTTACTTACGGGACACCCTGTATGTATATACATATATAAGATAATTAACTTATTGATATAACACCGTTACAACAATGATAAGGACCAAGTACTGTTTACAGTTTAAATACAACAATTAGTGAAGATTTTTTTGAGAGGAAGATTCGGAAAAACGGAAACTTTAGGTACTTAGCATACTTAGGTACTGTTAACAAAAAAATTTCACAATTTTGGGCAATTTCACCATTATGCTATGGAATATAATGTTTAACATGCTATATGCTGCTGACATAATAATATAAGGTACCTTAATTTTTCAGCTAATAATGAATGATACATGGTATGGTTATGTAATACAATACTCAGAAAATATTAATATTACACGAGCACAGGGACATGCATATGGATGGACAGTTTGTTTTAATTTAACCAGGAGAAATTGTGATTTATGTCTTGTCACACAGCGATGCCATTCTTATTTTTCGATGTGTGATCTTTCATTTTAACTTGAAATATGTACTTGGCTGTTAATTTTATTTAGGTTTTAGTTTAATCGTACACAGGTAAACTGTTGACACATCTGGTATCAAACTGACTTGGTCATAGAGTCTACCAGCTCAAGGCCATCGAGTGCCCTTAAATAGGAATATCTGAACATTACAGTTTTGTGGATTTTATACATTTTCTAGGATATTGAAAGACGAGAGAATTATTTAATGATAAAACGTGTAATTACTATAACCTGAGTCCTGAACAAGTTAAGAAGAAGAAGTTAAGAAAGAAACACGTTAAGTACCATTATATTACGAAATGTAATATACCGATGAATAACATTATGACGAAGAATTGAAAAACAAAGTAAATGTACAACATCTATTACGATAAATAAATATAGATGTAACTACTGGAAGTATCAATGGGAATTGAAAATAGATCAGTCATGTGATTGGTCGGAGTCTATCCAAACAATGGATCACATTATTCAGAGTGTCCCTTGCGTTCTTTCACAGAGGGATTGGCTAGTATAAATAGAATAAGTTAGGCAGGTCGTAAATGGCTCGATGGATTTAGCTTTGTGACAGGAGATCACTTTTATTTTATATTATAAATTGCATGACTTTTGGATCTTAAACCACATATATATCACAGCTTAAAAAAAAAGTTAGCGAATGGTAGCTGACAACAAAACCATACGTTTTATATAATTTCCTTTTATATATATATATATAAAAGGAAATTTCCTTACATAGAAATAGGATTCTTGATATAGAGAGATAATCTTTATATATATATATATATATATATATATATATATATATATATATATATATATATATATATATAAAGATTATCTCTCTATATCAAGAATCCTATTTCTATGTAAGGAAATTTCCTTTTATTCCCAAATATTAAAATTCAACATTTTCTTATAGGAATTCTAGCATCAGTCAATTCCTATAAGTCAATACAGTAAACAATATTGTGATTGATTTTATATTTGATCCTCTGTATCTGTGCGTAGATATTCGTTCTAAATATTATGTAAATACTTTTTTCAGAAAAGATATTTAAGATTCAATAATAATTATGTAATTAATCACCAATACAAAATTACCCTTTACATCTACAAACTTTTCGCTATTTTGCAATTTCTTTAACTGTGCAAGCATTTAAAATGCTTTATGAATTAAAATAAAATCCCAGAAACCCTCTTTAATCTGTAGAGCATTGAAAATGATTCTATATATCTACAGTAGTTAACACTAGTATTGTATTGTTTGATCACAGAACAGCAGCAAATTGAACTATGAACGCAGTGCAGATAACTATATCAGTTAGTTACTGGGTCAAGAGGCAGTATCGTTTATTTCGACCTTGGTAATACCAGCTGATTTGCGCATCACCAGAAGAAACTGGTCGGCTATTGTTATGTGATTTCAAACAACAGCTGATTCGGCAAGTTTTGTTCCTTCACTCACCACTCCCACTCCCTAGTCCTAGCTCTCGCCGGTTGCGCCCTTACTCCCAGTCCCACCCCAGAACGGAACAGGGTAATATGCGATTAGGTTCTCTGCCTTTTTGAGTACCTGCATGTTATGTTTGAAAGATTGTCATTTGTATCAAGTTTCGGAGTTAGCAGTTGGTAGTTAAGTCATGTTATTGTAAAGTCATTGGCCCGATTACATCAAAATTCGAACGTCAATTGTTTTGCAATGCTCACTGAAAATTAATTGAGAAGGCCTTATAGGAGTATAAAACTCGGCAAATATATATAATTTGGCACTAACTTCACATTTTCTCTCATTATTATGGGTGGCGGCAATAGGAAAAGTGTTACAAATGGCATGTTTTTGGTATTGACTGTATTAGTATCAGCCTCTGGAAGAAGACTGGCAGGAAAAAATACCGACAACATGTGTGGATATTCAGTGAGTAGTTCTTTTTACTTCAATGTAAGCTGAACTTTAAAACAAATTATGCATAAACACTGATTAATAAGTTCAACAACGCTTGAGTTTGTAAAAGTCATCACCATGTTAAAAGTAAAAAAACCTGCTAACTTACGACCAACAAAACCATCTGAATTTTTTCCCAATCTGTCAGTGATTGTAAGAAATAGGCTACAATATTTTTTAGGAATTAAAATGACTGCTACATGCTTCAGAAACTACTATGAAATGGGAAAAGGAGCTTGTTGTTACACAGGTTAGGTTGTTTAAAAAAAATAAAATCACGCTTTTACAAAAAAGCTAGAAAAAATTAAAATCTATTTATATTCAATACTTATTATCTAATTTGTTTTCATGCATAGTTCAAATATGTATACTTTGTTTTGAAATGACATTATTATTTTGATCCACAAACATAATTTGTACTTGACTAACAAACCTTAAGTTATATAGCCTATTATAATTCTACATATTCTCAACAAAGATTCGTGGTTTGCACTAGCCTATAATAGGGTACCTGGCATGTCGTGAAGGTTATGCAATTTTGTATTTTTTTGTGGGTTTGTTGCTTTTATTATCATCTTGCATTTGGCTGATGTGTGAAAGTAGTTTTTCCTTGATATCTCATAAAATAATTCTATTGTTATGCTATTGGTATTATCTTGATTGGTTGTATTTTACCAACCATCGTAGATGCAAATAATTTTCAAATTCATATTCAACAGAACTGTCCTTAGCAAATGCGAGGCTTGGAGCCAACAAAAAATTATGAGGCCTAAAAATTAACAATTAGAGAAATTAGTCCAAAATAATTTAGGTCTGAGAGGAAGTAAAAAAAATTTTAAGAAATCAATTTTGTTGCTAAATAAGCATATATTATTTCAAAATATTAGTATTATTCTTAAGTAGAAATATTAAATATTGTCCAAGAAAGTTCATTACTAAACAAATAAAAAAAAAACCAACACTTATTTTAAAATTTATTGCATCTTCATTTTATTGCTTGTAATTGTTCATTTTGTTTATTTCTTTTGTCTAGTTAGGTTTACAATGTTCTCAATAGTCAATCTGAAGGGTGCTTACAGGTAGGTAGTGATGTAGTAAGTGTGCACGTCTGTAAAAAAGAAGCCTTGTAAAATATAACTTAATACAGTTTAATCTTGATAATCCGACAGTTAAGGGACTGACGGTGTGTCGGATTAACAAAAACGTCGGATTACCAAATGTCCATTGTAATTCACGAGAATTATGATTTCTAAGATAAACTGAATGCACTACGTACACCCTTCTTAGAATTTCCGCGCTATCAGCTGTGATAAAATGAGGCTGACAACACAATTGAATAAATGTAAGCAAAGAAATTTTGTACAGTAACACAGTAAGGTTTATTACATACAGTATTAAGTGTACAGTACGTCATCTGATGTGGCGTCGGACTACCAAACGTGTCGGACTAGTAAATGTCGGGAGTATCAAGAGTGTACTGTAAATTAATAAAAGCACCTAGTTCAAGTAACACTGATGAAATAATAAATGCGACTGTTCATAGTTACATATATTTAAAACATTATCAACTTAGACAGACCATAAATGAACTGTAATTTCATCGCTTTAATTCCAGCAAAGTCGTCAATAATCACAAAATTAATTTTGTCTGTCGTGTCGGATTCAGATTTGATAACGTCACCAAGGATGATAGCCTTTCCCGTCTCACAGACAATCTTAAATATGTCTTGATAAGTTTTAAGCACGAAAAACTCCTCTCTGCACTTGCCGAAATAACACAATATTGTAAGTAGTAAAATTCTACATACTGAATGCGTTGGGAAGTGGGTTTTCAATTCTTCAAATTCTTGAATTTGGCAAGCACTGGCAGGCTCGGGTCACCCTCATCCCGCCTCCACTATCAAACGATTATTTTCATTCTTTTGGTCACGGTCTTGACTATCTCATTTGTAGGTTTTGTAATTAATCAATAATTTAACATATTGTATGGGAAATCAGACAGATATTTTAGATACATGTTTCTATACATTACTATATTATTTTCATTGAAAAAACTTTCTACCTTCATTTTAGCAGGAGGCCTTCCAAAGTGTGAGACCTTGAAGAGTGGCACCACTCACTCCACCCTAAGGACGGTGCTGGTGTTCAGCATAAAAAAATAAGAAAAAGTATACTTTATGAGTCCAACATATAATAAGAAGGGTAAACCAAAAATACCAGGTTATTTTAAAAATCCTTTAGAGATTGGCCTAAAATACAACAGACTAGATAGAACGTAATAACCATTCTTAAGGATTTTGCAGACCTCAGAGAAATGGCTATATTTTAATAGTATAAATCATATTTTATGGAATCTTTTTATTTGATATAATATGAAATGGGATTTCAGATTATATGTATGGATTTTAGCTAGAATTGTGTGCAGGTAAAAATTATTTACATCTCTTATAACATGAAAGTATATTTGAAAATCAAAATAAAATTGCTTTCAAGTTATTGTGATGACTCATGTTAAAAAAATGTTGAGATGAGAACCTATGATTTTTTCATAAGACATAGGTTTTAATCATAGAGGGAAAGTTTCATTAATGAGAAAATTCGTAATTAGGAACAATTGACATTTATTCACAATTCAAGGAAAGCCCTAAAAACCACAACTTTCAAGAAACATTTGTTGGCCTACTGTCATGCTTAACACACAGAACATAACTAAACTTTGTTTTAAGTACAAACAGAGGACACAAGAGACAATATAAACATTCAAATGAGCAGACTAATTCCAAAGACACCACAATGTAAATAGCAAGTAAACATGACTTAGTGTCTGAAATAAACAGCTGTTGTTTCTATATAATTCCTTATATTTTACTCAGAAATTTCAAGAAAATAGCTAACTAAACAAAAGTGGCATGTTATGATGAATTTTGTTTTTTATTTTTAAAAATAATCAAAAGTTTTCGTTTTATAAAAACAAAAAACCGGGGATTGTCCATTGTAAATGTTTATAATGTACTGCTAGTAGATGTTGAAGATATCCATAAGATCTCAATTTTATCTTGTTTTAGAAAATGTACATTACAATTGGTTGTCATGTAACTGTAACAATAGGGAACGCCAAATTTTGTTTCCATGGTAACACTATTATTCAACAATTTATTATAAATATATTTTGGATTTATGTACATGTTTTGTATATCAACACTTGATTAACATTTCTCCCTTTATTGTATAACAATCATGTTGATTATGGCGTTTTATAATAAATGAACTATTTGCCACGTGCAACATTGCCAATTTCTGATCGCTAGTTATCGCCCGATTTTCGAGCGATGCCAGAGTTAGAGACAAACAAAATCATAAAAACCGCTATTTTCAAGTAATGTTGGTATTGTCATGTCAAGCATGCAGAGAATGACATACATGTTTTTTAGTATAATAATTATCACATTATTTACAATCGTAAACAACATATATACTATCATACTCTTAACTCAGGGGTTCTCACACTTTAGACATTGCGACCTCCTTTTTAGAAAAAGTATTTTGGCAACCCCCCCAAAGTTTTAACTCTGTCTAACCCTAAAACAATAACTAAAATCTACACAAATGGTTAAGTTCCATCCTTAGAAACACAATTAATAATAATAATAACAACACTAGTAAAATAAACATGAATTTTTGTCTCTTGAATTATTTTATAATACGAGACAGTAGTAGACCTTTATGATTTTATATTCTTACATTGGTATTATGATAGTTACTGACCTTGCGCTCCTTCAAGTTCTATCATTGCATGCACAGTGCCGCACACAGAAATTCGGGGCCCCACGGCAAATCCTGTGCCGGGCCCCATATACACAAAAATACAGAAGTGTATATGGGGGCTCATAAGTGTAAATGGCTCTAGAAGTGTCTCGTAAGTATACAGCCAAACTTTTGGAGATCATTCTTTGGGTTAAAACAAACAAAAATGTCACATGTACAAATCGTCTACCTCGCACCGTTATCCGTCTGTATGTGATTTTTACAGAAATCTTAATATCTCTGAAGTTATTTTAAATATCATCACGAAAATTGGTATTCCTGTTGAACTTTATAGTTTTCGTATACCATTTTAAATTTCATTATCACACAATCCTTTTCAAATTGGCAGTTATTAACATGCTTAAAGCTAAATCTCTTAATAACCTTAAATTTTAGTAAAAACCTGTAGGTTTAAAAATAGTTCAAAAATTTATCTACAAGTAATGCTATAAAAACTTTTAAGATGGAACAACTATTAACTGACAATTTAAAATTATTTATAATATAATTTAAAAATAACGTAATTCTTCGGCCAAGAAATCTTTTTCATTTGATACACTTTTCAATTTGTCAGTTAATAGCTGTTCAATCTTAAGACATTAAAATCTGAAATACTATTATTTGTGGAAAGAAACTGTTAAGCTTTTTGTGACCTACAGGTTTTTACTAAAATTTAAGGTTATTAAGATATTTAACTTTAAATTTTCAAAATGGCTGCCAATTTAAAAAAAGGTTATTATACAACAATGAAATTTAAATGTTATATGAACACTAAAAAGAAACCCTGTTATACCCATGTTCAAGATTTAATTTCAAATAACTTCAAAGATTTAAGCTTTTTTGTAAAAATCACATACAGACAGACGGATAACAGTGTGAGATAGAAAATTTGTACACATGATATATTTTGTTTCCTTTTACCCAAGGCTTTTACCTCTAGAAGTTTGGCTGAATATTTACGGGACACCCTGTATATACTGTGTATAATTATCCCTACAACCTGTTGGTGGGAACGTCCCGACTAATCCATATACATGTCCGATCGTATATTATAGCAAAACTCGCAGGGCTTCGCACTGCAAATTTTGATAAAGTTAAAAAGACATCCCCTGAGCCTACTATGAGTGTATACCACCATCTGAGTTGAATTTTTGTTACCCAAAATATGGGTAATTTTTTTCGCTCGATATATTTACATGGTATGTATAAATATATGCACTTTTAGGATCGTACCCACAAGTGTACATATATCATAACTTGGAAATTTATGAAGATGTTGCAAGTACGAAATGTTGCCACTAATACACTTGCCTTCCCATTAGCATCCTCTTAAGTCCTTTTATATATAAATATTCACATACCATTCAGTAGCCGAGAATGGAAACTCACTTAATTTAATATATACTCATACTATTAAATGGCTAAAAAAAAAAAAGAAAACTTAGTAAGTTAGTTTGAACTGAAATCAAAGTATGTTATACAATTCATTTAACATTGGTTTAGTTAGGTTAGTTATTAGAATGTCTCTTAGTATCATCTCATCTCAAAGCTTTGATTGAGCAGTTTACAGAGTACATTCCAGTTAAGGATATGAGTGAGGTTGTGTGGGTAGTCAATCTGTTCATTGAGCAAGGCGTAACTAAAGCTAAACTATGTGCCCGTCATCATCATCATATGATAGAAATTTCAAGTGATTAGTCAGGTAAAGTAACTTTTAACTAAGTAAGCTTATATTATCGAAACATTTTGGATGGGCATTAAAAAGGAATACCTAGAACTGTCCACAACAGCATTAAAAACTTTGACACCATTTTCTACATCTTACAACTAACTGTGAACAAGGATTCTCCATAATGTTGAATATAAAAACAAAATCAAGAAATCGTTTGACACGGAAAATGACAATATTTTGTGTGTAAGATGTTTAAAGCTCATTCCAGACATTAAAAAATTGGTTAATTCCAAACAAGCTCATTTATCCCACTAACAGAACACAAAAACCAACTTGTATGCGTATTAAAAGCTTTATGTGTACTCTGTTTTTTAATAAAAACTGCAGCAATAAAATAATTTTCTTAAAACTTTTCTTCCACATCCCTCGATCCCCAGGGGGGTAGCGGCCCACCTTTTAAAACCCCAACCTAACTAATTACAGAGACAACATAATTTAAATAGCACTGTTCAGAATGTAAAGACAACTTAGCGACTGACATAAACAGCTGTCGTTCATATGTAGATAGGAGTAATGCAGCAATGCACGATTAAATAGATGACAGATCCTAAGTTAGCTGTATTTGCTACAACTACAAACTTCTGGAAGTTCATATTTTTAGGGGTTAAAAAGGTTGAATAGTCACGCAAGATATCACAGAAATTACAAAAATATGATTTTCTAAAAAGTAATTTTCCTGTTTATTTTTACAAGACGAGTTTTCTGCTGGGTAAAAACTATGTTACTAGAAAATATAAACCTGACTTTACCTACTGGTAAAAATTTCAAGAATTAAGAAGCTTAATTATATACTATATTAATTATATAATACGAGTACTATATACAATAAGCATAATTATATACTATAAAGTTAATACATACCTAGGTATTTTTTTCTGGTGGAAATAACAACAAAAAACATATTTTATATAAATGTATTTTGTTATTTAATATTGAATTCAGCTTTTTATGCTGAACTTAAATTTGAATTTAATTTTTATTTATCAGGTAAAAATGCATGAAAACTCTTGTAACTACTAACTATATTTTTTTGCAGTTTAAAATATCCTATAGGACTGAAGTTTAAAGAAGTTAATAACTTGTCAAGGTTTTGAGATTCACCTTAAAATTAGGTCCTGACTACTCTATCAGGACTATTTGCAAAGTCACATTGGGTGGTATTTTCAAGGAGCTAACGATTTCTGATTTAATAGGCATATTAATATGTAGGGTGCACACCTACTCCACAAAAACGTTTATTTTGTGGTTTCATGTTACTTAGTGAGAAAGATTTGTTTAGTGGAAAATCTTGTTAAATTTGAGTTTAATCTAAGATAGTTTTTGAACAAATGTGTAAAAAAAATAATTTTTCGATATACATAATACTTTTAATATCTTAAAAGTTTTTATGATTTATTTTGTACATACTCTTGCACATATTTTAGTTTGATATTTAACTAAATATAAAGTTGCTGCATAACATCAAAGAAGGTGACTGCATCTCCACAGCATTCAGCTGCTTTGACTGCTCATAGTAATCTATGTGCAGCACAGTTTGAAACCATGGCATAGGTGTTAATGTTGAAAATCACAGCAGAAATTGCCTTATAAATGCCCACCGTATTGGCTCCATTTCGCTGCTGCAATGTTCTAAAATATCAAGTTTTTTTTCGATCATAAATTTAGTTCATTGACAATATCCTGACCAGTCTTTTTATTGCATTTGAGAGAATAAAAATCTCTCTTAAATGTCAAAGCCATCAACCCTTTTCATCAAGTACCTAAGAATAAAAGTTAACTGTTCCTGATAAGAACAATTTGGAGCGTCATCACCCAGTATTGAGTAATATTTTTGAGTTTGCTCTTTCATCTAACTTATCATTTGACTGAGCACTTTTTGGCCACAAGCCTCAATAAAATCGTTATGGCTTTGCCAGGAGATAAGTGAGCTTAGAGCTGCTTTTCTTCTGCCTGGTACTCTTTTACTTTTTCAATATATACTAGTAGCATAGAGTTCTACTATTACTAGAAAATTTCCATTATTTGGGCCTCAAATCTTAGAAGATTCTCTCTAAAGGAAGTTCTCTCTTAGATAAAAAAGTGTAAGTACAAGAGGAGGGAGTGGGAAATACACCTTGAATAATGGCCTGATATTCTCTCTCAAAAAGATCAGGAAGTAGATGAGTGGACACAGTATCAGAAAGAAGTACTGTGTCCACCCATCTACTTCCTGATCTTTTTGAACGTGAATATCAGGCCATTAGTTAAGGTGCATTTCCCACTCCCTCCACTTGACATAGCAATGTTGTGGATCACTGACTTTATGGCAAGGGGGATTGTCATAAAGTTTACGCTAGGACATATCTTTATTTCATCCATAATCACTCAAAGAAATGAGCAGCTACTTTATTTAAGGCTATTGGAATGACTGAAAGGCTGGGGAAACAATAGAGAGATTGATTTTCCTTGCTCCAAACCAATCAATTGTGAGCCTGTTGTTCGCCATTTTTCATTTTGAAGTGGAGGGTCACTCTTGTAAAAGCTCAATGTCCATCACTAGGAGAGAGCCTCTCTTGAATAAATTCTCAGTTGTTTGCACGTTAAAACACCCTGTAAATTCAGCCATATCATTGTCAGTAGCAGTTGAAGTTGTATTGTTTACCAACCTAAAGATAAATTTTGCTCTTTACTAAAGAAAATGTGTTATTTGCTGTTTGTAAGTAAAATATACACAATCCATTATTTATAATTTGTATATAAATTAAGTTGCATTTGTACATAAATGCAGCTGTATGATGGTAATTTGGAGACAAAATTGACTGACTTGCTCTCTTTATTTCTATTCTTTGATATTACAATTGTTAGAAAGTGATCGTTTGATGTGACGTCAATCATACGCAGTTTTTACAGGGCTCAAAATCAAACAAAGCTTTTCTAGGTTGTTGACATTTAGAACTTACTGCACTCTCTCATACTCTGTACCGGGTCATTTAAACGGTACATTTTGGTACTCTACGCTTTTGTTTGCGAGGCTGCCTAATATTTGTACTTGCGCTGTCTGCTAGTGGCTGTTGGCTCAGACGGTCTGTTCCGTTATTCTGATTCCCGGTCCGTCGGTTTGACGTCTCGCCTTGTTTGTTTTTGGTTTGCCATTAACCTGTTGGGAAAGTAATATGCTCAGCTAGAAACAAACTAACTTTGCGGTCCTTGTGTAGGACGTTTGGCTTCAGCCTGCCGCTGGCCTACTATCTGCCACTTGGACTGTGGTGGCCTGGTCTGGGGACCTTGTGAGATGAGTAGAATTTTCTTCGTTGCTCCCACGCTCGATCTTCGGGTGGCAATCTTCTGTTCTCTTCTTTTTTTGTCCCCGGTGGCTGAGTTGGGGGATGAACATTTTCAACTTGATGAAAAAAAAGTGCGACTTGGCCTAGGACAATAGGCAATTTTCTAAAAAAACAAAAACAAATATGAATAAATTTTTACAAATTCTTATTCTTAAAAAACTTTAATTTTTTATAGGCCATGTTTATTTAGAACATATTATATTTTTGAAGAGTTTGTATTTGTTAATTATTTATTGGATTTTTTTAATTGTTGTTAACATTTGTTATTATCTGTATTTTAAAAATATTAATATTAGCTTCAAAATAATTTGTTGGTAATCCTCCGAGTGCCGCCCATAAACCTATCACTTTCTGGACTTGAACCATCCCCCGTTACAGCTGGACTTCCTTTATTTGGTGGGGTATGGGTCTCAATTCAAGTGTATCTTAGTTGTTGGCCAGAACGGCTTTTACTATGGGTCGGAGGGAGATTTTAATCAACACAATATAAACAAATTAGTTTCTTTGTACTTTGTATATAATTTTGTTATTACTTGTGGAGTCCTGGTCCCTTAGTATTTGCTCTCAGACTCAATAAGTTATCAACCAATAACCACAAAAGTGAAATGTGGTACTCAGAAATGTAAGGATTAAGAACTGCTCTAGACAGCCATTCACATTGAGTCAAGGTCCTTCAAATCTGAAAAGTTTTACCCCTCTCCTAGTAAATATGTATTGCTTGACTACAATATGCATTCTGAAGATTAAACCTTTTGGACTGTTTTAGTCATGTCCTGCTACAAAGGAAGGTTTCATCAATATCCATCTGATCCCTCACACCCATGATGATGTTGGATGGCTGAAGACAGTTGACCAGTACTATTTTGGAAGTAAGTAGTGGTTTTGTATGAGGAATTGTCTTAGCTGTACTAAAAATCAATAGAAAATATGGATAAAAAATCCTGTATTAAAATCTTATCAAGAAAAAATTAGATTCATTGAAGGATCAAATATGTGATTGTATGAACTCGTATGATTCCACATAAGTTATACTATAGATATAAACTCTTAAAACTACCATCTGTCTTTATGATTAGTCATTCTGAATACTCTGTTTGGCTACTATTGTCTTAATTGTATATGGAACCATTATTACTCCATTTTAAAAATTTCCTGTCGAGATCAAAAGTATCTTAATTGTAGTACTTTGCAGAATTTGACCTAAACCTCTATACAACAGATTTTTATTTTATGACATTGCATATTTAACCCTTTCGATGCCGGGCATATTTTCCCTTGCTATGCGAGAAATGCCGGGGGTATTTTTAGTGAATATGCATAGTTTACGTTATTTTGTTCTAACTTTGTTATTTTTCAATATATTTTCATTATTATTTTTTGGTTTTTCTTGTTTTGAAATGCTCTTTTTACTACTTATATATTTTCTTAAATAAAATATTGGTTTTAATTTGTAAAATCAACTTTTTTTAAAATTAAAAATTTTTTTTTTAATTTTTCAATTTTGAAACTTTTTAGACCATACAACAAAAATACTAGGGCTATAAAAGTGACTTTATTTGAAAGAACATTTAATTACTAACATGCATACCAAATTTCAAAGTCTTACCTTGAAAATCCAGGGATTTATCGTAATTTTTTTCGACAGTACAAAATCACATATTTGTCACAATTGAGCGATTATTTCAAGTGTGACAAATATATTTCAACAAACGCATGTTTAAAAGATGTTTAAAGCACTTTTTCTGAGTACTATAATCAATTCTCAACAGATTGGTACCGTATATGTGGCATATTAACGAAAATGCCTTATCGAAAAAAAAAAAATTTCGAGCGGTCCGAAATATCGGACCGCGGCATTTTTAGCGTAACTACCGCTGTCCGATATATCGATATTGCATCGAAAGGGTTAAGGTGAATAACACAAACATAAATAACCATTTTAATTCTCATTGATTGTTATTCAATGAATGTGATTCTGTTTTCTAGAAAAAGCACAGTATAAATTGTGTTGTGAGTGAATTCACAGTTCTAAATGAATCTAACAAACACTTAAAATTGAACAATAATTTGTACATGCAACATTTCTAGTCAGAATTGTTACTTCAAATCCATCCAGTTACTTTAAGTCTTCTAATAATTGGTAAAGTAGACCAACTATTCACTCCTCAAATGCGTTATGTTGCAATAATTAGTACTCATGTTCATATTAGTGACCATTACTTAATTCATCCACTGCTCAAAAGTGGATCTCATAAAGTAATAATAAGTGCAACTAAAATATAGGCAGAAGGAGGATTGAGTTAGAGTATGTTTCTAACTACTGGAATTCATTGGATACATGTTATATCTTACCAAATTTATAAATAAAAAAGTATATGTATACAAAAACTTTCAAGAAATGCATGGGCATATTTTGTCAATAAATATTTACAGAAGCTTATGAAATATTAATAAAGTTATTTGCTAATATGATAAAGTCTTGGACATACGAGATCTATACAATAAATATGTGAACTGAGGCCATACAACATTTGTTTTGCAACATTCAGACTACATTGATTTTGTCCCCTTCAAAGTACTCCCCAGTTGTTGCTATGTGCTTATTCTATTTTCTTTTCCATTGTTTAATCACCCACCTCTGGTGGAAGTACCCGGCAATTCGGCTTTTAAGTTTTCTTGTTTTTTTCATTATTATGTCCACATCTTCCCAGTTATGTCCTCCCATTACATTTTTGCATTTTGGGGATAGGAAAAAGTTGCAGGGGGCAAGATTTGGTGAATAAGGAGAATGATCAAGGATGGCGATTAAATTTTTTGTCAGAAACTGGTGAACAACCAATGTGTGCAGGTGTATTGTCATGATGGAGGCTTCATCCATCGTCTTGAGACAAATTTAGTCGCACACAATCTTTCAAAGGCTTGAGAACTATTAGGTAGCACTCAGCATTTTACTGTTTGTTCTTTAGAAAGAAATGAATGATGAACAACACCTTCGACATCAAAGAAAACCGGGAGCAATACTTTGGTTTTTGATAAGCTTTTCCTTGATTTGTTGGTTCAAGGGTCATCTTTTGCATTTCACTCCTTGCTTTGTGATTCTAGTTCAATGTCATAATCCTAAAACCATGATTCATCACCATTGATTACCATATTGAGAAATCCAGCATAGTTTTCAAATGATTTTCCAGTTAGTAACACATTCAACTCTTCTCAATTTTTGACCTGACATGAGTAGCTTGAGTATAATTTTTGCAAACTTTCAAAACCCAAATGTTCGGTTAAGATAGTATGCACTGTTGATTTTCCTGAATTCTGTTCATCAGCGATCATTCGGAGAGTTTTTGAACAATCACTAAGGACAAAGCCTGCACATGATCAATGTTGTCGTCAACTCAGGTGGTTGAAGGTTGGCCCGGCCAAGGATCATTCGTGGCGTCTTGTTGGCTATCTATAAAATACTTAATTTACTTGAAAACAGATGTTTTCTTCAGAGCATTATCACCGTTAATAGCTGTCACCATTTCAGTTATTTATGGTAGCTTTTACCGCACTTCACAACAAATTTGATGTTAATTTCGTCAATTTCCATCTTTGACAAACAGTAAAAACAAGGACAACAGAAACTAACACAACTGGCACAATAGGTCCTACACACAGCTCAACGATCCACCAACCACTGAGGGCTATTGAGTTTCGGGCAAATAGCACCGCTATAGTCCACTATAGGCTATAACGCTATAGTTTGTGAAATTGTACCAGTTTGCATATTTACTGGACAGACTTTGTAAATTTACTCAATGAATAAATATTTTTTTATGGATTAATTATAGAACTGTTCCCTTGAAGTGCAGGTTATTCAACTCGTCAACATATTTGAATAATAATTGGGCTTATTTTGCTCTTTACCAGGATAGTCTTAGGATTAGAAATGAGATGCCTATACCTTGTACACTCTACTCCCGATTATCCGTGATAATATTGGGTTATAGTGTCTTGAATAAGCGCGGTTAACCCGCAACATGGCTAAAACAAGCTATAGATAAAGGAAATAATAAATAACCCCCATAGATTAGTTATGCAGTATAAAACAAAGTATTTTAATTGACTTACCTTGCTTTAAAGAGACAAAAAACTATATGAAATACTAAAGTTGAGATTCCAAAATTGTAAAACTTAAAACATATACTGTACGAGAGAAAATTACGATATAATAAATGTTGTAAAACCTACGTTGATAATATTGTAACTGTAATGAAAAGTGTTTCATTTAAAAAAAAATTGTCCTTCATTGTTTTTTGTTTTTTTGCTGAGAAACATCGTTTTTTAATTTTGCTTCTCAGTTGTCGTAAAACAATCTTGTCGGTGATCAGACTGTTGTCCTGGCTCTCGACATATTCTAATAGCGACTCGATATGGGCCAACGCTGCTCCTTGAGTGATAGTTGGCTGACTGCAAGCAGCTGCTTCCCCCTCCAACTAACTTTCACTTTCCACTTCTCCTTCACGGTCATCGCCGCTCACTTTATTCACTATCTGATCGTCAGTCAGCTGTTGATATCCTTGTTCATCTTTGTCACAGTCCAACCACTCGCGAACGTTCTGTCTACGTCTTCTCCACCTGGTGCATTGTTATCACATGGACAATATCACGCACGATTTCTTCGTCTCTAAAGCCTTCAAAATCTTCTTTGTCACTAATATCTAGTAAGATTCTCTTCCAGGATCGTACAATCGTTGTCGATTTTGTTTTATCCCATGCAGCAGAGATGTTATAAATTGCGTCAAGGATTGTAATGTCTTTCCAGAAAACTTTAAGATCACTGCCCCCTTCAATTCTTTTTTTAAGTACAGTGGATCAGTAGTTGCGGATCTCTTTTGAGTGCTGATATAACACCGTGATCCATTGGTTGGATGAGTGCAGTGACGTTTGGCAGTAAATAGTTTACAAAAATCTGGCCGTCTTCAGACTTCAATAGTGATTCGTTTGGGTGAGATGGAGCATTGTACAACAAAAGAATCGCCATTTCTAGAAAGCCTTTTGATTTTAAATGCTTACGCACTTTAGGAACAAAATGGTCATCAAACCATTTTTGAAAATTTCAACATTCATCCATGTGAACTTTTGGCCAAAATAATGAACTGGCAAGTTTTTTGGTTTGGTACCTTTAAACAAGTGACTCTTTTTGCCTTTCCTATGATGACTAAAGGTAATTTGTGTTCACCTGTTACACTTGCACAACTCATTATCGTCAACCTTTCTTTTGATAACTTGTAGCCAGGAGCGGAACGCTCATTTTTAAATGCAAGCTACGACTCTGTTGACATCTGTAACATAGGCCAGATTCGTCAGCATTGTACAGTTGTTCTGGTAAAAAACTCTCCTCTGAAATCATTTTTTTAAATACAGTTCCAAACTCTTGAGCAGCCTCGGCATTTCCACTCAATAATTCACCTTTAACGGAAACATCACGGATACCGTGTCACTGTTTAAACCGCGTGAACCATCCGGACAACACGTCAAAATCCCCCCTCCATACCTAGAGCTTCGAAGAAAAATTTTGATTTTGTTAAACAAATAGATCCTGATACGGGGAGTGCCTTGTGCATGCTGCTGAGAAAACCACTCTAGCATGCATTGATCTAGTGCCTCGAACATAGATTTTTTTCATTGTTCTTCTATTCGCCAAACCATAACTAGTATCCGAAGAACATGCAAAAGAAACAAGTTTGTCTTTATTTCGCACAATATCTCATATAGTAGAATCACCGACATTGTATTGCACACTTATTTTCTTCAAAATTGATCCTCGCATGATATTTTTCACTATGTCAAGCTTCTCTTGAATAGTCAAAACAACGTGTTTACGTTTAGTTGCCGTCGCCATTGTTATGCAAATTGAACTGCCCGAACTGATGAGTCAGCAGTAGCAGTTAAAAGGGGATGGGCAGTGACAGCAATCAAGTGGCGCTGTCTGCAATTGTAGAGGGGGAACATGCCACGTCCACACTAAATCTGCTAGCAGCAGACTGGTTTCGTTGCAGATAGCTCATGTCCAGCTACTGTATTCATTTTATTATGTTGCACGCGCATTAAATCTTATTAGTTTATAGTATTGTTACTGTATAAATTTACATACACTTTATTTTTTTAGGACATAAGGTTGAAAATTTTAGTAAATTTCAACATTTTACTCGTACAATTATTTTTTTTTCCTTTTCTGTACTGTCACGGTTAATCTGTAACGCGGTTAACCCGATATAGCCTCCACAGTCTGACAGTTTTTCAAGAAATGTGTTTATTGTTACAGCTCTTTATTACTTTGTAGTCACCTTATAAAAGTAGGATAGTCACAATTTGGATAATAACTTCCATACAAAAATTGTGTTAAAACATTCTTATTTTGAGATAATGTTTGCTAATAAATTGTATCTGTTACAGGCAAGACTTCTATCCAGAAAGCCGGAGTACAGTACATTCTGGACAGTGTTGTTCAAGAGCTTAAACGTGACTCAAATAAAAGGTAAATTCAATTTAAAAAAAATCTTGAGATGCTCTCAAAAAAACCTTATAACAAAACAAAATTTTAATTGCATATACAATCCTGAGCATAAAAATAGTAAAATAAATTAAACAACCAGCTGATTTGTTTGTTTGTGAGTAATGAACTGATAAAAAAAAACAACTATTTTAGGAACTTAAACAATTCATCCTTATTGCACTTATTTGTAGAAGTAGGAACGAAATAACATAACCATTCATAATATTTTTATTAAAATTATTACTCATGTAAAATTAATGTAGTACAAAAATCTTAAATACTAATTATATATTTTTATAGTAAACTCATTATCAATATGTTTGTGTCAAGAAAACCATATTTTAAATGTATATATATATATATATATATATATATATATATATATATATATAATATATTATATAATTTAATATGCTTTATTCAAAACAAGCTTATCTTTAAGTTCATTTTTCTAAACCTATTTAAAAATGTTCTCACTATTATTGGTAGATAAGAACAAAGAGATAAGTTGAAGTAGAAAGATAAGAAGTGAACAAGCAACAGAGTGATTTAGAATTACAAAAACAAAGAGATAAGAATATGAGAGATAAGAGATAAGAATTGTATATGCAACAGAGTGACTTAGAATTACAACATATTGTAATATATTTTAAGCAATGACAATAAATATCTGGAGTTAACAAAATTAATTCTATAACCACACATTATTGATTTATATTTTAGATGGTTGAAATAAAATTCAATTTTTGATCCATCTAGATTCATCTATGTGGAGACTGCATACTTCTGGAAGTGGTGGAAGAGGCAGTCAGAGGATGTACAAGAGGATGTTCGGGATCTTGTGGCCAGCGGGCAGCTTGAATTCATCAGTGGTGGCTGGTCTATGCCTGATGAGGCCACTTCACATTACCAGTCCATTATAGACCAGTTCACTTGGGGTTTCCGGTAATTAATTTAGGGCTTTACTTAGATTTGTTCAACTAAAACACAGTAGAAGATCAGATATCCAAGGTAAATTTGAGACCAGCAAACATTAAATAACTTAATAGTGTTGACTAAATATACATACAGGGTGATGGACCCTTGGTATTTAAAATGCTTTTGGGTTGATGCACATTTTGGAATAAAACAGCAGTTTTAAAATTGTTGTATTTTAACTCCTGTTCAAACAATGAATTTTTGAGAGTTTTTACAAAATTAGTGACATGCGATTAATAAACAGTTTTCTAAAATTAATTTTAGAAATTAATTAATTAAACAAAATACACAAAACTGTTATAAATTATTAATGCATTGAAGGAATTTATTTATTTTTATTGTGTAGACGATTTAGCTTCTTGACAATGTGAACCTTTCAACTAGAAATATGTATTTTTAAAATTTTTATTTAGACTGTATTTTTAGCTATTAATATTTGAATTGCCTTATAACCGTTTTGCTCTTTTGGTCAATAAAGCGTTCTGATTCTGATTAAAACGTGATAAATTTTGATCAAAATAAACTGCTTTTCGTTACCATTAGGGGTGTGCGAGTAGTGATTTTTGAGTTCGAGTCGAGTAGTTGTCATATTTTTCGAGCGAGTATTTACAGAAGGATTTTCTGTTCACCCAAGACAACTGTAAAAGGCAGACACCATCCTAAGCCTATTTTAAGTTTTGCCAGATTCGTAAATATATACATCTAAACTTAACACAATCACTTTGATTTGTTGTTTATAACTGTAACATTTGATAAATAAAACTTGTTACTTCCTGCCTTCCTATATTTTTATGTGGCATTGTTTTGTTTAATCTTTTTCCTTTTTTCAGAACTAATATTATGTAAGAAATTAAGAAAGTATATTATTAATTGAAACAACGTGGACTATAAAGATTTAATCTGTTCACTCATATTGTGTACACGCCAAGAAGAGTGGATCTGTATTCTGTGGGTATTTAATTCAGTAATAACAAGGTTACAACTAACAGGAAATAAGCTCTGAATTATATAATCAAATTTGAAAATCTGGATGACAAAGACTGTGATTCAATCAATTGATAGTAATAACTAAGCAGGTTTACTAAAATAAATTTTAAAGTCGCTTAGGATGAATTAGTTTTTAAATTATTATCGGTAATGAAATATGTGCAACTTGAAACTACTTCGATACATGAGGCTACACTGAACAACAGATAAATAATTATGTCATAACGATAAATTCATGAAAACCTGGTGTAATCGAATGAATACCATAGACGTAGTCAGCTAATATAATAGGTCTACCCGATATTGGCGACAAGATGCGCTCTGAAATATCAGCTAAGTGCCAACTAGTGATACAGTGAAAATTTTGGGCAGCTAAACTATAAACTTATGAATAAAAACCGAGACGTTTGATAAGGCTTCGGTTCAATAAAAATGATTTTCCGAATCTCTAAATTCATCGTATTTTGTTAAGAAAAAGTCTTACAACATGTTTCTCCCTCACTTTGGTTGATTCGTGATTGTTTTACAGTTTACATCGACGTCCATGTGAACAGGGGACTGTTCAGTGAATTTACGAATCAAAATTATCGTATTTTAACACCTTTTACACTCCAACTGTGTTATTGTCTAACCTAGTCAGAAAACCGTTCAACACTATGACAGGAAAAAATATCGTATGCGCAAATATTACATACAGTTTTGGTGATCTAAGGCGTTTTCGGAATAATAATTAATAGACGTTCGCCACAGATATAAATCTATTTTTTATTTGACGGAAAATAAATCAATAATGTCGTGTCACATGCTGCTAGAACGCCATTACCATATTTTATGATATGATATAGTATTTTCTTACGTCAAATAATTGCACGATTCCCTGCTCAGATTAAAAAGCAAAATAGACCTCAATCGACTCGCAAGAAATATACGATAATTTCATTTCCGAAAAAGAGCTGAACAGTTCCTTACACATACGTATACTACTACCGAGATGAACTTTCACCTAGAAAAGATGGGAAGTTCGATTCTTGGGATGTAAAGTGATCCGTTCTCGGGACCCTTTTGATTGAACGGTACTATTGATATGAACGAAAATATGCATAGTTTCCACGGTGCACAGACTATTAGATTTATAATGGTTACAGGTTTTTTGAGCATCTTGAACCGGATCTCTCGTCCCCTTTCTTGGGTCATAAAGACACTAACCTGCACTTCTGTTTTATTCATGCTACTTTAGGTTAGGTTACAAGTGACTAGTAGACTTGACAACCAACATGTGTGATCGCTACTATTTACAGTGATCGCTACATTCCCAGCTCTGTTGATCACTTTGAACTGAACCAGTTCAAATCACAATGAACGAACTTGTTCACTACGTCGACTAGTTCATTTGACTGTCGTCGTGTACTACCTATTCTTAGGCGTATTGTTTAGTTCATAATTACGTGTACCAAACTGATAACGTATGATTAAGGGTAAAATAAAACACAAACCCTTTTTATTGATAACTTATAAAACTGTTTACTCTTAAAATTAAATTAAGATATAAATCTGATATTTCATGAAATACAACTACTCGATCGAACTTCGAGTAGTTTAAGGAGCTTCGAGCCGAGTTCGAGTAGTAAAATACTCGATCAAATACTCGAAGTTTCGAGTACTCGCACACCCCTAGTTACCATTGATCACCTTTTACTGCTGTTTCAAGTGGCTGAACAAAAATATAAAATTAGTTATTTTTGAAAAATATAGTTCAAAGAGAGTGTTTATGTATCTAAAAGCTAGTGTGAAATGGGAAAAACGACTTAAAAACGTCCTTGATAAATGATCTTTCAATTGGTTTATTAAACTTAAAGAAAAACCTTCGTTGACTGACAAACCTCTTAATGTACCTGAAAGCGATGGTTTCAGCAAAAGACAGAATTAACAAATACATTGTCTTAGTGTCATAATTCTGCGATTTAATGTTTACATAACTTTTAGCTGTCATTAAAAAATTAGAACAATGCACAATATAACCATATTACGACTATGCCAGTCATTAAATAACCAAACTACTTTTGTATGATGTTTATGGTGTGTTAAAATCAATTATCTTACTTCTTTTAATTACCCATTGCATTTTTAAGTCTCCAAATTAAGTGACCATGATGAATGGTTTCCAGGACTACGCAGAAATGCATTTAGTTTATGGGTTCGGTAATGGTTATTCACTTGCTGCTCAACGTGAATACCACAATCGTTATACGAATAGACCTTCTCTTAGTCCCCAACTGTTCACTAGGCTCCACCAGTTTTTAGTTGGAGAAGGGACAGTTTGTAAACAAGCAACTGAAGTATTCAAGCAATTTTTACTTAAATGAAATTATTCTTTACAGAATTAATGGAATCCATGAATTAGGTGTAGAGGTGTAGGGAATTGAGTTTGGCGTTTCTCAGTTGAAGGTCCTGAAAGATAACAATTTTCATCTTTATCTTTCCACTTCCGCCCAATCCTGCAACCCAATGACTGCTTCCGGAATTGAGTTCTGTTGTTGGTTATTGAACAAAAAAATTGAAAGATAAAATTTTAAAAATAAATTATTTGGATATTTTTTCAAACAAATTATTTGCATACTAGGCATGATGTGCCACTGGCAGAAGTAAACACTATTCAACAAATTTTGAATGGATTGCATCTTTTAGTCAATACAACATATATTATAAATGAGCTATTGAACAAAAAGACTTGTGGTAGTCCACTGTACTTGTTAGATAACCACGAAAATGTTACTGTAAAAAGGAAAAGCAAGTAATATTAATAAAAATCTAGGGGAAAAATGTTTTAACTAATTATGAGGGACAACATTTCACTCAAATAAAATGTGTTACATTGAGGTTAAGTGTAAGAGAGGACTTAATGGTCTTAACTTTGCCTCGATAAATAAAACATTTTTCATTTCATTTCATTTACAAGTGGATCAAATAAAAGAGAATCATTTATAAAAAACACTAACAAGAAAAAAAAAGTGATTGTCATATTAACCCATTGCTAAACTGACAAGCTCAGCTCGCATGCAGTGGCTGGGCCTAGTGGTACAATGACAAGCTCAGCTAGCATAAGCAAACATAGACATCTAAAAAACTGGGCATGTAAAAAAATGCATTAGACCATTAAAATTATAAAATAAAAATTAGAACATATAAAAAAGAGGTTTGGCTCTGAAGGGTTGATACACACACTTGATTTAGCTGTTCAATACCAATTTAAATGGATCAATTTAAACATGTGCATTTTAATTGGTGTTTTGTTGGGTGGTGATAGGAAGCTCAATGATACATTTGGCAAGTGCGGAGTGCCGAAGGTGGGATGGCAAATCGATCCCTTTGGTCACTCTAGAGAGACTGCGTCATTGATGGCTAGAATGGGCTTTGATGGACTCCTTCTTGGTCGCATAGACTATCAGGACAAAGTTCAGCGGATGTTGCGTAGGACCTTAGAGATGGTCTGGGAAGCCAGTCCAAACTTAGGTATGTTATCTTCAGTCTATGTAAACTAATTGGCAGAAGGCTGTATATTATTATTAATCCAGTTTGTTATCAGCTCTATTGGTATTTAAAAAATACATTTGCCAACAACATGAGATTCACAACTTAACTTGGTACATTCTCAAGCTCACATTGTAGTCTAATAGCATGTCATACGTACCATTATAATAACTATTTGACCTTTGTGAGATATGCCAGCATATTTACAAATTGTGGCTAATAAACTTTTATTTATAATTTAAACAATCAGCATTTAAAAGTTTTACTGTCAACTGTAACCTTTGTCAATTTTAACCTTTGAAACGAAATTGATGTGAATAGTCAGATAAAATTGGATCTGCATATAATTGTGGAGTCCTTCAAAACAGTTTTATCTTTGATATTATAACTGACAATAAACAATGACACACGCACGCACACGCGCGCGCACGCACACACACACACACACACACACACACACACACACACACACCCCCCCCTTGCAACGCGGAATAAACTGTTCTTATTTTACTAAAAAAGCGTAATTATTTTGTGAGGAACGGGGTGGAAGGCTCCGCTGTGGTTGGCGGGGAAAATGTGATTGGCTTGGCTGCTACCGATATGAAGACAAACCGTAGGATCTGTCGATGCTAGATCAGAAAATTGGCTTTATTCAAAAATGTCAATTTACACTATTTTTGTTTATAACCTTTATTTGTATCTGAAGATGACATAATTATGTTGAAACAGTCGTCATACACATTACAACAAATTTGAACTGTTGATAAAGGTAATTTTATTTTTATATAATTGGCTTTAATTAATCAGAGGCCGTGTGGTAATATATCCGATATTTGGGCCCTGTTTCCCGCACAATTTAGAAGTGCGTGAGTTAGTCGAAGTGTCGGCCGCGAGAGTGCTATTCGTTGGATTCCCTATTAATCACAACCAGCTTTGATCAGCTCTAAATTAATTAATTGGAAAGGATAATAGTTGTAATTTGGTGCAAACGATTTTGTTGGCTGCGATCCCTCTAGCTACGGAATTCTCCATTAAAAGACCCCCATTCTGGTTATTTAGCCTAATCGAAAGATATTAAAGGATTTCGCCAAAACTTAAACTACGATACTACTCATTCTGTCCAGCTCCACAAGGGCGGTGGCGGGTCCTGCGGTGCGGCGTGTCTGCTCCCCTTGCAGCTCGTGAACGACTCCGACTGACATCGCATTAACTCCCCTTCCCGAGTTCCGCGCATGCGCGAGCGATAGTTGCCCTTCCTGCCACCACAATTTAAATATATAAAAATGTAAATTCATAATAAATGTTCCATAAGTTACTTTGCTACAAGAGAAAGCTGATTTGCAGCTTAAAAATGTAATTGATTTCAATGATAACAGATTTCTTTTTAATTAAGTTGATTTTTATCAAACTTTTTCACTGGTTAATAATATCGGCAAGCTGACCTAACAGTCTAATGCCTCAGGACTTTGAGTCTGGCTTAGAGATAGCGCTGGTTCGAATCCAGCCTGGACTGGATGACTTTATCAGTAATGTTCACGTTCTGTTCTGGTTCAGTCTTAATAAGTTTGTAAGATTAAGAAGGGAGATCGGGAGATAATAATGCTGTGAATGACAGGAATTTATATCTGTTTAAATCATGAATTTATAAACATATCTAAATGAGGAACTCAGAATAATGTATTAGGAATATTAATAACACAATCCGAGTTATTTGTTTTACTTGAAAGACAGCATCCATCTTCTGTAGGGAATGGGGTCATGAAGATAGATGCCGTAATTTGAGGTAAAAATGGGAAGTACATCTTCCTGACTATTTCATCGTTGATATTATTTGAAGGTTGTCAATATAATAAGTTTTAAATAAACCTTCAATTTTGAATTGCTTATTCAACGTGAAAATGTATTAATAGTATGATTATATTTTTTTAGGCAAGGAGGCAGATTTGTTCACGGGGGTTCTGTTCAACACCTACTCTGCTCCACCTGGCTTTTGCTTTGATATTTTGTGTGCTGACATGCCAATCATTGATGACAAGAATAGCCCTGATTTCAATGCAGATTCACGGGTTTGTGAATTTTTGTCATGATCATACTATGTCAGAGTTCCCTAGTTCAAGTTAAGTAAAGCCTAATGAATCAAATAATTTTCCAAACATTGTCAACTGGGTAGTTCAGCTCAACAATTTTGAATGTGCTAACTATTGAAATAATCAAGGAACCTTTTTGGGAGACAGTGAATATTCGGAAACTCTCTTGAAAGAACACTTGACAGTATGATAACATTTTAAATTTAGTTCAAAATTAATTAATCCCACAACTAAGTAATTTTGCTGGAATAACAAACAAATATTTACTGATTCAATCGTATCATAGAACTTCATAGGATATGATGTACTATTTCTAGACATATTTTGTACGGTACAATGTTGCTTGATTGTGATCAGTTAATTGTAATCCAAACAGGAGCCTGTAATGCCTATCATAACATAAGTGTAATTTACGATGACAACTTTAAACAGGTCAATTTTAGGCGCACTAGGCATAGGATTTGAGTATAAAAAATGAAAGGAGAGGAATGCTGAAAATCTAACTAACTGGTAAACTGTAGATAGAAACATGCACACAAAACAAAAACAGATGATATCTTTATGATTCTGACAAACTTTAAACCCAAGCTAGAGATTTTTTTACCGGGACCTCAAAATTTTTCCACCCTAAGTTTCACCTGGAATATTTCTCAAAGCAAAATAATTGTTCTGAATGTTATCAGCACCAATGCTGTTTCTGCCCATTTAAATGCGGTCTAGTCACTGAAACTCTCCGCAGACATACGATTGACACAGGGACGTAGCCAGGGGGAGGGTCCAAGGGATGCAGACCCCCCCATTCAGTTCCTAAGCTTTAAAAATTGTTTCTACACCTATTTTAGTAGGCATACTGAATAATTCTTGAGAAAATAAATATTTTACTGTTTGTATCGTACTCAAATTACTATATTGATATACGGAATATATAATTAACCCAGGATCGGTCGCACTATTAGAACCGTTCTAACAAAAATTTTCGCTTAAAAAGAAATTTTTTTTGTTTTATTTATTATAAATTTCATATTTTTAATATGCCTCGAGGAACTCTTTCTGGATGTATTTCAGGTGGTTTCATGATGACTCATAGTCTAGCAGTGGTGGGGGGGGATTGTTTTTATAGCGCGCCGCAGTACAGTTAGTGTCGTTCTAGACGTGCGACCGATCACGTGGCAGTGTGGTGTAGAGCCATTCTAACGGCGCGACCTATCGTGTTACTTTTCTTTCAATATTTTGTTGTTGTGATATCGGTGTATTATTTAGTTGTAGGATATTGTATATGTGTATTGTGTTGTAAATATTGTATTAATTTTTTTTATATATATTTTTTTGAAAATGGCAGAGAAGCCAATCGAAGAAGACATTTTGAATTGGTTGCAAGAAGATGAAGAAAGCAATGTGGAATTTGAATTTAGGGATAACGATTCAAATAGTGATGCTTTTAGCTAATAAAACAATGGTTTAATTTTAATTGCATTGAAGTTTTATTTCAAAAGTCCTTACAGTTAAAACTAACATTCTTCTTAGGATTTTAGGGTAAAAAATAGTCGAATTATAATAAAAAAACACAATTAAGAACTACTATACATTGTATAATAAACAACATGGACTGAACTTAAGATTGTGTAAAGAACTTTCTAATTTTAATTCAAAATATTATGGTAATATTGAAAAAACCAGATGTTAGAATCACCCTATACGCGCGACGGATCGCGGAAGTGGAGTATGCGCGACCGATCCCGGGTTAATTAGATTTTATTAGTATCTTTAATGTTTGTTGACGAGAGACCAGCTTTATTCGTAATACAGTAGAACCTTGCTAGTCCGACCTCGCATGGTCCGACTCCTTGCTTAATCTGACCACTATGCGTCTGATCGCTGTTTCGTTCATGTCGATGCCTGTTGCTGACTCATATCCGCCGCCGACGCAAGGCAGTATGCAGTATGCTGTTGTTCAGTGTCGTATGTACATATGCGTAGTGTAATACAGTACATTTACGTGATAGAAAGTGCGCGTAATTCAGCATAAACTCTTACTGTGCACAAAATAATAGTTTGTTGGATTGTGTTTATTCACTTTTAACCAAAACTATTAATTGTGTTAGCAGCTCTGTAATATGTCTTCAAATAAAAGGAAACATATTACACGGTCTTTGGCAGAGAAATTTGCAGTACTTGAGAGACTAGACAAAGGTGAGCCTGTACAAAAGGTTGCAAGAGAAGTAGGAGTGGGGGTAACAACATTCAAGGACTGGAGAAAGAACAGAAAAAGTCTTGAAAGTCATACAATGACGATTGATAGTGAGAAGGGGCTGGAAATTAGAAAAACTGAAGAAACCTGCATGTGAAATTATAGACAATGCTTTATGGATATGGTTTGAGCAGGAGCGAAGGAAAGGAACTCCATTATCTGGACCAATTATAAAAGAAAAAGCGTTGGTTTTGTATAATAAACTGGGAGGGGAACATGACAACAAACAATTTACAGCAAGTGAAAGCTGGCTACACTGGTTCAAAAAATGACACAGGATCAGGAATGTAACTATTTCCGGTGAGAAGTTATCTGCCAATGAAACGACCGCGATTGAATTCATCCCTAAATTTGAAGAAATAATTAATGAACATTGGTTGACACCTGATTAAGTCTACAATATTGATGAGTTTGGTTTGAACCTCAAGATGCTTCCTACACGAACTTTAGTCGCACAAAATGAGTGCACAAATGGGACAAAATTAGCCAAAGATAGAATAACGATCGCTTTCTGCAGTAATGCGAATGGCAGTCATAAAATGCCACTCTTTGTTATTGGAAAATCCAAAAAACCACGAGTGTTCAAAAACATTAACTTGGCATCACTGCCCGTTTACTAATTGCAACCAGAAATTAGCGTGGATGGATTCTGCCCTTTTTAAAGAATTTTTTTTACCAGTTTGTCCCTGCTGTTACAAAACACCTTGAAGACAAAAACCTTCCTAAACGAGCCATATTGGTCCTTGACAATGCCATGTCCCACCCATCTGAGGAAGAGCTTAAAAAAGGTGAATTAAAATGAATATTTCTCCCAACTAACGTAACGAGTCTAATTCAACCAACGGTTTAGGGGGTGATCGAGTGGTTGAAGAGAAGATATTGTCGAAAATACATCGGATCAATTTTAAAAAGAACAGAAGAAGGATGAGCTTGTTTGAAGCAATGAAAGCAATCAATATAAATGATGTAATCTACACAGTTGCCGAAGCTTGGGAAGAGATGCGAGCATCAACACTTGAAAAATCTTGGCTTTCAATAAATGATAAGAATGAAAATGAATCTACAATTCAAGAAACAATTGACAAAAACCAAGAAGAAATAACAAAAGATGAAGAACAAGATGTAGACACACCAGCAATTTTGAGGAATTTACAAGTTATTTATTCTGAAGTTGCGCCTGATGACGTAATTGATTGGATTGATAACGCTGATATCGTTCCATGACAGAGGAACAACAGTGACGAACAAATAATTGAAACTGTTACTTGAGCAGATGACAATGTTCAAGATGAAGACGAGGACAATAGCCCCTTAACAAAAGTGTCACATTCCGATGCAAAAAATGCATTTGATACAGCGCTTCAATGCATTGAGCAAAACTCTACATCTACTCCAATGCACATTTTGTGGGCATGGAAATGGCGGTGGGCTACTTCAGTTTTTGACGGGTAAGGATTCAGCTTCCAGGTTCTAAAATATTCTTTGAGGGTTGCAAGATCATTTGTGAGTGTTTCTTCAGTAGCTATGAAGTCCTTGTGTTGATACGCTAAAGCAAAATTGTCTGTATATATAAATTTTCTAGACTTGGTCAATGGGATGTCAGCAGTATACATGTTAAATAAAATTAGAGGAAGTACGGACCCCTGTGACAGACGATCCTTCAGCTGTCTAAGGAGCTTTCTTTAGAAGAACTTAGTAGAACTTTAATAACAATCCTTTAATCTATACTGTGTCATAAGACGGAGTGAGATCAACAAAAGCTACAGATGTTTTTAACTTCTTTTCAAACCCAATCTCAATTAATGATTTCAGAGCCAGGATCTGATCACTACAACTTTGGCCAGGGTGAAAATCAGCCTGCTCAACTGGTAATTAGAATCGAGAATGGGTGATATTCCGTTGTATAACAGTTTTTAGATTCAACTTATAACAAACACTAAGAAGAGATATTGGGCGATAACTTTTCACTTATTCAGGGTCTTTGCCAGGCTTCAGACAGCTACTACCTTTGAACGCTTAAATGCCTTTGGCAAATTGCCTGTATCTAGTATCTTATTGTAGACAGTTTGAAACTATTGTTTCACTTTGCTACTAGCATGCATCAGAAATTCCAGTAAGATACTGTCAAGACCGGCTGCTTTCCCTGCTGGTATAGCGGAAATCGCACTATCTATCTCTTCCTCTGTGAAATTTCTGGAGACTTCCAGGGGTGCCAATTGGCTCTTCTTAATTTCATTTAGCTTGTAAAGCACATTTTTGTCAGAAGGATGGCGGGCTGACTTCGATAACCTGACTATCCGTTTAGCTATCTTAAAAGCCTTCGGTTGGAATACTTCTCTTTGATTTGGAGATTTACCAGTTAAGAGTTTCCTTAAATATGACCACCCTTTTCTACTGCTGTGGGTAAAGTTTATATCTTCAACAGTTTTTACTCATTTTTCCCTTCTGGTACTATCAAGAGAGTGTAGCAGCAGTTTAGCTGTGTTGGAGTTTTCGGTGGCATTAAACTCTTTGTAAAGGTCATCTGATTGCTTATTCCATCCTGGTATATAATCCTGTCTGTATCCTCTCGGTATGCAAGCTTTAGAAATGGACAAGACAAAACTTGTGAAACTATTGTAATTCCTTATTGTAGGAGGAATGAACCTGATGCTATCGTCAAGCCTAGTGGTAAAGGCCTCCCAGTTTGCTTTATTGAAATTCCATCTAGGCCTTGGAAAAGATGGTATTATGGCAATTTGGATTCCCAATAAAACCAGCATTGGCCTATGTTGAAAGTGGGGAAAAGCATCAAGAACTTTTCTAATTGGTTTTAGGCTTGACGATCGTTCACATGAGCAGTCGTGGGAGTAACCTCAATGCCAACGAGCTGAATAAAAAGTGGCTGAATCTTTAGCATCAAAGATCAGGAAAAGGTTGTTCATTTCAGCCCAGTAAGCAAGCTTTCTGCCATTCTCATTGTCAGTGTTGTAGCCCAATTAGCTATGGTGACTGTTGAAGTCCCCATATAGAGGACAGAGTGTTCAAAACTTGGCAAAATAAAGATGTCACTATTAGAGCTCGTAAGGGTAATAAAGAGACAATATTCCTGGATACAGACTTGTTGATTCCATTGGGCATAGGGTGTATAGTTATTACAACTTGTGTAAAGATAGTAATAACCATACACCCTATGCCCAATGAAATCAACAAGTCTGTATCCAGGAATATTGCCTCTTGCACTATTATTATCTTCGATATGGATCTCTTGGAGTGCAAGGATATCTACATTGTTTTCTAGAAGAACCCTATTGATGTACTCACCCTTGCTTAAGCCCTTAGCGTTAAAATGGACTACATTTAAAACAGAACCTATTATTTTAAAATGTACTTGGTCCTCAAAAGGGCCTTTTTTATTTTGTGTGGTCGCTACCATAGCTGGGAGATCACAAATTTGTGACGGTCCAGCAACCAGGTTTGTTGCTCGTTAGAACTAACCAGGGGATACATACAGCTTTAAAGTTTTGCTGTGGACTTGAACAACTTCATCCCTCTCTCTAACATTAATAAAGATATATAAACTTCTCAGTATAATAAACATCATAATTTACAGTCGAACAGCAGCTGTTAAAATTTCATAAATATCATTATTTATTTGAACAGCTGTTACTTTTTGACTAATTTAAATCTCTCTCCATGTTATTTTTATAGCCTAAAAACGTTCTTTGAGGGCTTCCCATGCTCTTCAGAGTTAAAATATTGATCAATTAAGACCTTATTGCACAACTGCGAATAAAGGCTAATTTTGTGACAGCTAAAATGTAAAATTAGCTAAGAAATAGGGGAGAAGTTCCTTTATCAAAGAAGAACAGTTTCACATATTAGCCAGTTATATATAAGGATTTACATATACTGAATGCTTCCTATTTCAGAACTATCAATTAAATGTTAAGTGTTCTATTTTAGACTGTTAAGATTTCTCAGTTTTTATGGTACTGTGTTTGTTGAAGATGATACCACATGATGTATATATTATGTGATATATTATTGTAGATTTGTTACTTTGTGTGTAAAACATTATGTGGTATATGTTATGTGATATGATGTGATATATTATTGTAGATTTGTTTTTTGTGTGTAAGATATCTGTGTAAAACATTAACAAGTTTTTCTTATTAAAGTTTACTTTTCAAAATTATAGAAGCTGTCAAATGAGTGTTAAAATAATTTTACTGTACATAAGCAAAACTATACAACGCTTACATAACTATATTTAGTGGAAGTATAATGTGTGTTGTTATGTCTAAATGCATCATTGTTAGTCTGTTGAAATTGGCAGGTTGCCGACTTTGTAAGAGAGATAAACCACTTGAAGGATGCTTACCAGTCCAAAACCAATTTGGCTGTCACCATGGGTGGGGATTTTACGTACCAGGATGCTCATTACTACTTTGTTAATGTTGATAGACTTATCAGGTATATTTGTACTTCTGCCTGTCAAAGGGTATCCACAATGTGGCTTGGCAAACAAAGCTTGGACTGCTTTTGCTCTCATTGCTTTGTTATTAGGTAAACAATAATTATGATATAATCCCAAAAATCTCAGGCATGTGTAGCCATCTTAAAGTTCTCAAATTAAATGTTTCTAGTAGATGATGGGTTAATCATTTACACTTCTTAAAACTAAGCTTTTTCATTAGAAATAGATGTCAAACCAGTTAAATAAAAAACTAAAAAGTTTAAATTATTTATATGGGAACATTGGGTTAGTGAAATTTTAACCATTAAAATGGCAGTCGTTCAGTTTTGAATGACACACACGCTCATCATATTTCACGTCATATAATATGTTCTGTCTAACGTAGCCAAGATATCTAGGTACCATTTGAAAGAGGACAAGTTTATCTTTCTGGTCAGCTCACTTTTATTTTGATCCTCTTTGTTTTGCAGACATGATTGTTGATCCAATATACTTATTGCTAATGCTAATGTAATACGCTAATGCTCGTACGTTTTTTCATATTTAATAATATAAAAATAAATTTTATAAAATCACTATTGAACCCTTTATATTTTCTAAAAGTGGACAAAATTTATCTATCTTGAAAGCTATCTTGAAAAATAAAATTTTTAATATCTTGTTTATTTCATAGGTATACACTTTTTTACAAATTTTTAATTTTATTTTTTTATTATTTTACATGTAATATATTCATTTCCGTCACTACAGAAATTTTAACTGCCACTTCTAGGGCTAATATTTGTTGTTCTTTTACTCTAATCTTCAAAACAATATTTCTTTAAAAAAACTTTCACGCCATACAAAAGTTTTAATTAAACATATAACATATTTATTAACCCTCCGAGTGTTGCATTAAAACCCCCCGAGTGTTACACCATTTTTGTGACTTCTGAAGTGTTTTTTAAAAATATTTTTTTATAACCAATAACTAAAGATAAGTCCATACATACATATATATTTGTAATCTAAAATAACTAGGCTACATAAAGTACTACATTTTGAATTACTTACTTTTAGTCCTAAAATTTTTCTGTGGGCGGGAACTTAAAATTTCAAAAAAAGTTTCAAAAATGTTTCAAGATCTCAATTTTTATATTTTTTTTCGTTCACTTCATGAAAAAATCAAAATAGCCATTTAGTAAAGAATTTATCACTGAACACAAAAATATATACATTTACACACTTTTTTTAACACCTTGAATATAAGACATATAGAAGAAATTATATACTCTACCAACTAGCATACGTTCAACTGAAGGCACAGTAAACAAACGCAGCTGATGTAATTTTGAGAATAAAATAAAACTGCTAATTTTTTTACAAACAGTAGGCATTATACAGTTGCCATGCAGCCTGGATGTTCTAGAATCGAGTAGTATTCGAATCATCGCTATATCGATAATGAAAACCGGTTAAATCAGTGAAAAACTACGGCGTTGCAAGATCGTTAGAAATCTAACGATCGACACTCGGCCGCTAGAAAATATCGTTAGAAATCTAACGATCAACACTCGGAGGGTTAATATAATTAAATCTACTGTAACCGTTATTTTGATGGTGTATATCATAGTTATTTAATGTTCTATACTTTTTATTTAAAAAATGTTTGTGTTTTTTTTATTTTCACCTTTTTTTGTATCAGAAGCAGGTGGAATAAATTTTCTATGAATAGATATTAAAAAATGAAGTCTTCTGACTGTAATAGTCTGCAATTTAATAAGATATTATAACTAGTATTTTTGTAATAAACTTAACATTTTTTATGAGTAGACTATCTGTGAGAACCAACAGTTATCAGGGTTGTAATTTTCAGGCAGAATTGTTTGTAAAAAGTTTAGGTGCCCTCATTCAGAGTTACCAGGGAAGCAACATAGCTGTCACTATGGGGGAGGACTTCCAGTATCAGGCTGCTCATGTAAATTTTTTAAATATGGATTCTCTGATTCGGTGAGCTATTCTGAATGAAAAAGGGGATGGAGAGTATGCAATAGCCATTGATTTAATTCCTTTTTAAGCTTCTTGATATCATTAATATATTATGCTTCTTTAACCTCTAACTTTGCTTGAAACTACTGGACTATGTTAATTTTATCTATCTGCATAAAATATAACTTTTATAACTGGAGCTTTTAATTCAGATGCTTTAAACAACTAAATCTAATAAGTGTTTCCAAATTAGGTGAACCCTTTTATAATCTGATAAATTCAGAAATATTCACAATTTGATTCATGAATTTTAAATACATTTAAGAGTCAATTCTCAAAACATGTTATATAAACTTAGATTGAACCATTAGATGAGTCACTGTTCTTAGGGGCAGAACTAACCGTTTATTATATTAAACATTCATTTAAATAGTAATAGTGTTGCCTATGCATTTCTATCCATTATATACACAGCCCTTGATAAATGTATCACCTATTGCTTGTAAAACAAGATTTAACATGTCTTCTTATACATCCTAGAAAGGTTCCCCCTCCTCTTAAATAAACATATTATCTACCGATTCATTCAACCACATACATTTAGACTCTATGAAAATATTTTGGCTAAGGGCGATTTGCTGGCTTGTACAATAATTTAGCCATTTCAGTTTGATAAAATGAATACATAAAATGAATATCCTCCTCAGGTCATAATTAATTTAGGCTATTTCTTTATTTTATTAAATCAAAAATTAAATTATATATAAATATTGAAAAGTTTTTCAGTTAAAATAAAATGTAAAACGGCAATGCGGGCATGTCAGGACTAGCAAGTCCATCCTACCACTTAACCTGAAAATGTTACTGTAAAATATCAAATATTAATAGCTATAATATTTTGTGGTTTTATGAATTTTTTTCTAAAATAAAGATGTTAAAAAAATATAAAAACCAAAAGTTATTTTATTTTTTTTTTCTAAGAACAAAAAATATATTCAAACCAAAAATCACGAAAACACATTTAAACATATTATGTTTATATTTAAATGTAAAACTGCTTTAATTTAACACGTTTATCTCAATGGTCCAAACACCCAACCTTAAACATACAGTGTTAATGGTTCAACCACCCACCCATATACATACCGTATAAATGGTCCAAACTAGCAACTCATATATGTACAGTGTTAATGGTCCAAACTAGCAACTCATATATGTACAGTGTTAATGGTCCAAACTAGCAACTTATATATGTACAGTGTTAATGGTCCAAACTAGCAACTCATATATGTACAGTGTTAATGGTCCAAACTAGCAACTCATATATGTACAGTGTTAATGGTCTAAACTAGCAACACATATATGTACAGTGTTAATGGTCCAAACTAGCAACTCATATATGTACAGTGTGTATAGTCCAAACTAGCAACTCATATATGTACAGTGTTAATGGTCCAAACTAGCAACTCATATATGTACAGTGTGTATAGTCCAAACTAGCAACTCATACATGTACAGTGTGTATAGTCCAAACTAGCAACTCATACATGTACAGTGTGTATAGTCCAAACTAGCAACTCATATATGTACAGTGTTAATGGTCCAAACTAGCAACTCATACATGTACAGTGTGTATAGTCCAAACTAGCAACTCATATATGTACAGTGTTAATGGTCCAAACTAGCAACTCATATATGTACAGTGTGTATAGTCTAAACTAGCAACTCATATATGTACAGTGTGTATAGTCCAAACTAGCAACTCATATATGTACATTGTTAATGAACCAAACTACCCACTCATACACATACAGGGTTAATGGTCCAACAACCTTCTCATACACATACAGTGTTAATGGTCCAAACTAGCACTCATATATGTACAGTGTTAATGGTCCAAACTAGCAACTCATATATGTACAGTGTTAATGGTCCAAACTACCCACAGATACACATTCAGTATTAATGATCCAAACTACCCACAGATACACGTACAGTGTTAATGGTCCAACAACCTTCTTATATACGTACAGTGTAAATGGTCCAACAACTTTCTCATACACGTACAGAGTTAATGGTCCAACAACCTTCTCATACACGTACAGTGTTAATGGTCCAACAACCTTCTCATACACGTACAGTGTTAAAGGTCCAACAACCTTCTCATACACGTACAGTGTTAATGGTCCAACAACCTTCTCATACATGTACAGTGATAATGGTCCAAACTACCCACATATACACATTCAGTATTAATGATCCAAACTACCCACAGATACACGTACAGTGTTAATGGTCCAACAACCTTCTCATACACGTACAGTGTTAATGGTCCAACAACCTTCTCATACACGTACAGTGTTAATGGTCCAAACTACCCACATATACACGTACAGTGTTAATGGTCCAAACTACCCACAGATACACGTTCAGTGTTAATGATCCAACAACCTTCGCAAACACGTTCAGTGTTAATGGTCCAAACTACCCACATATACACATACAGTGTTAATGGTCCAAACTACCCACATATACAAGTACAGTGTTAATTGGTCCAACAACCTTCTCAAACACAAACAGTGTTAATGGTTCAAACTACCCACATATACACATACAGTGTTAATGGTCCAAACTACCCACATATACACATAGAGTGTTATTGGTCCAAACTACCCACATATACACGTACAGTGTTAATGGTCCAAACTACCCACATATACACATACAGTGTTAATGGTCCAAACTACCCACATATACACATACATTGTTAATGGTCTAAACTACCCACATATAAACATCATACAGGGTGTGTGATGTTAAACAATCTTCTCATACACATACAGTGTTAATGGTCCAAACTAGCAACTCATATATGTACAGTGTTAATGGTCCAAACTAGCAACTCATATATGTACAGTGTTAATGAACCAAACTACCCACATATACACGTACAGGGTTAATGGTCCAACAACCTTCTCATACACGTACAGTGTTAATGGTCCAACAACCTTCTCATACAGGTACAATGTTAAAGGTCCAACAACCTTCTCATACACGTACAGTGTTAATGGTCCAACAACCTTCTCATACACGTACAGTGTTAATGGTCCAACAACCTTCTCATACACGTACAGTGTTAATGGTCCAACAACCTTCACAAACATGTACAGTGTTAATGGTCCAAACTACCCACATATACACGTACAGTGTTAATGGTCCAAACTACCCACAGATACATGTACAGTGTTATTGGTCCAAACTACCCACTCATGCACGTACAGTGTTAATTGTCCAAACTACCCACATATACACGTTCAGTGTTAATGGTCCAACAACCTTCGCAAACACATACAGTGTTAATGGTCCAAACTACCCACATATACACATACAATGTTAATGGTCCAAACTACCCACATATACAAGTACAGTGTTAATTGGTCCAACCACCTTCTCAAACACAAACAGTGTTAATGGTCCAAACTACACACATATACACATACAGTGTTAATGGTCCAAACTACCCACATATACACATAGAGTGTTATTGGTCCAAACTACCCACATATACACGTACAGTGTTAATGGTCCAAACTACCCACTTATACACATACAGTGTTAATGGTCCAAACTACCCACATATACACATACATTGTTAGTGGTCTAAACTACCCACATATAAACGTACAGTGTTAATGGTCCAAACTACCCACATATACACGTACAGTGTTATGGTCCAAACTACCCACATATACACGTACAGTTTTAATGGTCCAAACTACCCACATATACACTTACAGTGTTAATGGTCCAAACTACCCACATATACACGTACAGTGTTAATGGTCCAAACTACCCACATATACGCGTACAGTGCTAATGGTCCAAACTACCCACATGTACACGTACAGTGTTAATGGTCCAAACTACCCACATATACACGTACAGTGTTAATGGTCCAAACTACCCACATATACACGTACAGTGTTAATGGTCCAAACTACCCACATATACACGTACAGTGTTAATGGTCCAAACTAGCAACTCATATATGTACAGTGTGTATAGTCCAAACTAGCAACTCATATATGTACAGTGTTAATGGTCCAAACTAGCAACTCATACATGTACAGTGTGTATAGTCCAAACTAGCAACTCATATATGTACAGTGTGTATAGTCCAAACTAGCAACTCATATATGTACAGTGTGTATAGTCCAAACTAGCAACTCATATATGTACAGTGTGTATAGTCCAAACTAGCAACTCATATATGTACAGTGTGTATAGTCCAAACTAGCAACACATATATGTACAGTGTGTAAAGTCCAAACTAGCAACTCATATGTACAGTGTGTATAGTCCAAACTAGCAACTCATATATGTACAGTGTGTATAGTCCAAACTAGCAACTCATATATGTACATTGTTAATGAACCAAATTACCCACTCATACACGTACAGGGTAATGGTCCAACAACCTTCTCATACACATACAGTGTTAATGGTCCAAGCTAGCAACTCATATATGTACATTGTTAATGAACCAAACTACCCACTCATACACGTACAGGGTAATGGTCCAACAACCTTCTCATACACATACAGTGTTAATGGTCCAAACTAGCAACTCATATATGTACAGTGTGTATAGTCCAAACTAGCAACTCATATATGTACAGTGTGTATAGTCCAAACTAGCAACTCATATATGTACAGTGTGTATAGTCCAAACTAGCAACTCATATATGTACAGTGTGTATAGTCCAAACTAGCAACTCATATATGTACAGTGTGTATAGTCCAAACTAGCAACTCTTATATGTACAGTGTGTATAGTCCAAACTAGCAACTCATATATGTACATTGTTAATGAACCAAACTACCCACTCATACACGTACAGGGTAATGGTCCAACAACCTTCTCATACACATACAGTGTTAATGGTCCAAGCTAGCAACTCATATATGTACAGTGTAATGGACCAAACTACCCACTCATACACATACAGGTTTAATGGTCCAACAATCTTCTCATACACATACAGTGTTAATGGTCCAAACTAGCAACTCATATATGTACAGTGTTAATGGTCCAAACTAGCAACTCATATATGTACAGTGTTAATGGTCCAAACTACCCACATATACACGTACAGTTTTAATGGTCCAAACTACCCAAAGATACACGTACAGTGTTAATGGTCCAAACTACCCACATATACACGTACAGGGTTAATGGTCCAACAACCTTCTCATACACGTACAGTGTTAATGGTCCAACAACCTTCTCATACAGGTACAATGTTAAAGGTCCAACAACCTTCTCATACACGTACAGTGTTAATGGTCCAACAACCTTCTCATACACGTACAGTGTTAATGGTCCAACAACCTTCTCATACACGTACAGTGTTAATGGTTCAGCAACCTTCACAAACATGTACAGTGTTAATGGTCCAAACTACCCACATATACACGTACAGTGTTAATGGTCCAAACTACCCACAGATACACGTACAGTGTTTATGGTCCAAACTACCAACAGATACATGTACAGTGTTATTGGTCCAAACTACCCACTAATGCACGTACAGTGTTAATGGTCCAAACTACCCACATATACACGTTCAGTGTTAATGGTCCAACAACCTTCGCAAACACATACAGTGTTAATGGTCCAAACTACCCACATATACACATACAATGTTAATGGTCCAAACTACCCACATATACATGTACAGTGTTAATTGGTCCAACCACCTTCTCAAACACAAACAGTGTTAATGGTCCAAACTACCCACATATACACATACAGTGTTAATGGTCCAAACTACCCACATATACACATAGAGTGTTATTGGTCCAAACTACCCACATATACACGTACAGTGTTAATGGTCCAAACTACCCACTTATACACGTACAGTGTTAATGGTCCAACAACCTTCTCATACACGTACAGTGTTAATGGTCCAACAACCTTCTCATACACGTACAGTGTTAATGGTTCAGCAACCTTCACAAACATGTACAGTGTTAATGGTCCAAACTACCCACATATACACGTACAGTGTTAATGGTCCAAACTACCCACAGATACACGTACAGTGTTAATGGTCCAAACTACCAACAGATACATGTACAGTGTTATTGGTCCAAACTACCCACTAATGCACGTACAGTGTTAATGGTCCAAACTACCCACATATACACGTTCAGTGTTAATGGTCCAACAACCTTCGCAAACACATACAGTGTTAATGGTCCAAACTACCCACATATACACATACAATGTTAATGGTCCAAACTACCCACATATACATGTACAGTGTTAATTGGTCCAACCACCTTCTCAAACACAAACAGTGTTAATGGTCCAAACTACCCACATATACACATACAGTGTTAATGGTCCAAACTACCCACATATACACATAGAGTGTTATTGGTCCAAACTACCCACATATACACGTACAGTGTTAATGGTCCAAACTACCCACTTATACACATACAGTGTTAATGGTCCAAACTACCCACATATACACATACATTATTAATGGTCTAAACTACCCACATATAAACGTACAGTGTTAATGGTCCAAACTACCCACATATACACGTACAGTGTTAATGGTCCAAACTACCCACATATACACGTACAGTTTTAATGGTCCAAACTACCCACATATACACTTACAGTGTTAATGGTCCAAACTACCCACATATACACGTACAGTGTTAATGGTCCAAACTACCCACATATACACGTACAGTGTTAATGGTCCAAACTACCCACATGTACACGTACAGTGTTAATGGTCCAAACTACCCACATATACACGTACAGTGTTAATGGTCCAAATTACCCACATATACACGTACAGTGTTAATGGTCCAAACTACCCACATATACACGTACAGTGTTAATGGTCCAAACTAGCAACTCATATATGTACAGTGTTAATGGTTCAAACTACCCACATATACACGTACAGTGTTAATAGTCCAAACTAGCAACTCATATATGTACATTGTTAATGAACCAAACTACCCACTCATACACGTACAGGGTAATGGTCCAACAACCTTCTCATACACATACAGTGTTAATGGTCCAAACTAGCAGTTCATATATGTACAGTGTAATGGACCAAACTACCCACTCATACACATACAGGTTTAATGGTCCAACAATCTTCTCATACACATACAGTGTTAATGGTCCAAACTAGCAACTCATATATGTACAGTGTTAATGGTCCAAACTAGCAACTCATATATGTACAGTGTTAATGAACCAAACTACCCACATATACACGTACAGGGTTAATCGTCCAACAACCTTCGCATACACGTACAGTGTTAATGGTCCAACAACCTTCTCATACAGGTACAATGTTAAAGGTCCAACAACCTTCTCATACACGTACAGTGTTAATGGTCCAACAACCTTCTCATACACGTACAGTGTTAATGGTCCAACAACCTTCTCATACACGTACAGTGTTAATGGTCCAACAACCTTCACAAACATGTACAGTACTAATGGTCCAAACTACCCACATATACACGTACAGTGTTAATGGTCCAAACTACCCACAGATACACGTACAGTGTTAATGGTCCAAACTACCAACAGATACATGTACAGTGTTAATGGTCCAAACTACCCACATATACACATACTTTGTTAATGGTCCAAAACTACCCACATATACACATAGAGTGTTATTGGTCCAAACTACCCACATATACACGTACAGTGTTAATGGTCCAAACTACCTACATATACACATACAGTGTTAATGGTCCAAACTACCCACATATACACATACATTGTTAATGGTCTAAACTACCCACATATAAACGTACAGTGTTAATGGTCCAAACTACCCACATATACACGTACAGTGTTAATGGTCCAAACTACCCACATATACACGTACAGTTTTAATGGTCCAAACTACCCACATATACACTTACAGTGTTAATGGTCCAAACTACCCACATATACACGTACAGTGTTAATGGTCCAAACTACCCACATATACACGTACAGTGTTAATGGTCCAAACTACCCACATGTACACGTACAGTGTTAATGGTCCAAACTACCCACATATACACGTACAGTGTTAATGGTCCAAACTACCCACATATACACGTACAGTGTTAATGGTCCAAACTACCCACATATACACGTACAGTGTTAATGGTCCAAACTAGCAACTCATATATGTACAGTGTGTATAGTCCAAACTAGCAACTCATATATGTACAGTGTGTATAGTCCAAACTAGCAACTCATATATGTACATTGTTAATGAACCAAACTACCCACTCATACACGTACAGGGTAATGGTCCAACAACCTTCTCATACACATACAGTGTTAATGGTCCAAACTAGCAACTCATATATGTACAGTGTTAATGGACCAAACTACCCACTCATACACATACAGGGTTAATGGTCCAACAATCTTCTCATACACATACAGTGTTAATGGTCCAAACTAGCAACTCATATATGTACAGTGTTAATGGTCCAAACTAGCAACTCATATATGTACAGTGTTAATGAACCAAACTACCCACTCATACACGTACAGGGTTAATGGTCCAACAACCTTCTCATACACATACAGTGTTAATGGTCCAACAACCTTCTCATACAGGTACAATGTTAAAGGTCCAACAACCTTCTCATACACGTACAGTGTTAATGGTCCAACAACCTTCTCATACACGTACAGTGTTAATGGTCCAACAACCTTCTCATACACGTACAGTGTTAATGGTCCAGCAACCTACACAAACATGTACAGTGTTAATGGTCCAAACTACCCACATATACACGTACAGTGTTAATGGTCCAAACTACCCACATATACACGTACAGTGTTAATGGTCCAAACTACCCACAGATACACATTCAGTATTAATGGTCCAAACTACCCACAGATACACGAATAGTGTTAATGATCCAAACTACCCACAGATACACGTACAGTGTTAATGGTCCAAACTACCCACATATACACGTACAGTGTTAATGGTCCAAACTACCCACATATACACGTACAGTGTTAATGGTCCAAACTACCCACATATACACGTACAGTGTTAATGGTCCAAACCACCTACATGTACACGTACAGTGTTAATGGTCCAAACTACCCACATATACACGTACAGTGTTAATGGTCCAAACTACCCACATATACACGTACAGTGTTAATGGTCCAAACTACCCACATATACACGTACAGTGTTAATGGTCCAAACTACCCACATATACACGTACAGTGTTAATGGTCCAAACCACCTACATATACACGTACAGTGTTAATGGTCCAAACTACCCACAGATACATGTATAGTGTTAATGGTCCAAACTACCCACATATAGTCCAAACTATATTATACTTACATACTGTGTTAATAGTCCAAACTACATTATGTGTGCCTATAATGGCCCTTCCTCAGAGTGAAAAAACATTGAACTGAAAAGTCACATAAGGGTACTTCAATAAATCACCTTCTAATCAAAATTTGTCTGAGTTATGGTATCCAAATAAATTTACATTTACTGGTACCAAAGAGTATATACTATGGCATGCAAGTGCGCCACCCGCAGTGAATGTTAATTGAGTTCACAAATCCCCAATATGGAAGAAAGCCATTTGAATTCTTGAAAGCCTCCCCAAAGTCCTGTCTTTAGGTTGAATGAAACTAATTCTTACTAAAGAAGTTGAGAAATGATTTCTTAATTTGTATTATTACTACACAAATAATAGATTTTTTATTGTTATATTTAATTTTACACTACTTATCATAATTTACTATTATTTACTTACTATCAATAAATTTACTACTAGATTCATCGTAAAATTTATGTGCACATGCAATATTGTTCAGTTTCTTTATAAAACTATTTAATGTGTTTTTACTATTTTGATAAATATAAGAGGAAATATCAGTTATTGAAAAACTGGAATTGGTTAATCTACATTAATGCTTAGAAGACTTCAAGAATATATAAATTATTTTCTTACAACAAATAGTCATAGCAATTTCTCTGCTTATAGATTTATAAAAATAATAATCATTCAAACACCATTCTGTTTAATTCTTCTTACAATGAACAAATACCCTTTTGGAGTTACATTAAAAATTTCTTTGAGAATTCTTTTTCTTTTCAGAATTATATAAAAAGTATATAGATTATTCAGTTTTTATCTGCACGCCAATAATAAACTAAATTGAATATTCGAAATTTAGGAGACTGCACTCTCAGGTATATTTATTATCTGTTTTATTCTGTAGTTATACTATATATTATGGAAAGCAAACCAAAACACTAACTAAAAAAATTACTATTTATAATTTTCCTGACTAAAGTTATTATCTATCAGTTGGATGGTTACAATTTATTGAAAACTTCATTAAGTTCTCTGAAAAATACATCTTGTTACAGGCCACACAGTTCTTAATGGATATATCCAATCGTTCATTGGTGTACAGAGGTTCTAACATTGCTGTTGCTTTGGGGGACGACTTTAACTTTCAAGCTGCTCACATGTACTTCAGCAACATTGATCGTCTAATCAAGTAAACACTGCTTACTTTACACTTTGTCGTGTTTTGGTTCATCGGTATTTTTCTCTTCGCCCACTCTCCTCAGTACATCTTCATTTTGCTCTCCATTGTTCATATCCCCGCCCACCCACCCATACATGTACAGTGGTATTGTCACACCTGCCCACCCATACACGTACTGTCATATTGACTCGCCCACCCATACACGTACAGTCATATTGACGCGCCACCCACCCATACATGTACAGTGGTATTGTCACACCTGCCCACTCATACACATACAGTCATATTGACCCACCCACCCACCCATACATGTACAGTGGTATTGGCCCACCCATACACGTACAGAGGTATTGACCCACCCACCCACCTATACACGTAGAGTAGTTTTGACCCATACACGTACGTATTGGGTAGAAAAAAAAACAGGCCTTTTTGTCAAGTACACTTATTGTATAAAGGCTCCTGGAATTCATTGTGAACAATCATATGTCAGCTCTGAAAGAAACGTGTCCCTTAATCTATGTCTTTAAATGTTCAAGTCTAATAACTGCCCTTGCATGCGATTTGTCATAGACATATTTTTTTACGTTCATTTTGAAGATCGCTCAGGCCTGTCATCAGTTATTGTAGAGAATTTAGTGAATGCAATTGACAGAACATTTTATATGGAGAGATGTACATGATAACTTTTATCTCTATGAAATTTATGACCTATGATTATATTGGTTAGTGACCTGAGCATTCTTTTTTATGAATGTTTTCATCTTTTAATCAATGATCCATTTCTTAAGCTTACATTCACTCATAGAAACCAGCCTCTTATAGCATTCAAAAGACTTAACACATTCGATGCTGAAAAAATAAGTTAAAAACATGTCACATGGCTAAAATAATATTTTGTACCAAAACAATACCTTATATAGTCAGGAAACAGGGTTGATACACCAAATCCAGTTTATGGCCTCAATTCTGGTAGATCGGGGCTTCCGAAGTGATCGTCCGCTGGTGATCAAGCCGCACATCGCAACGAAACCCATGCGCGCCGCGAGACGCCTGCCTCCATTAGAACATTAGTGACAATAGTTATAAACACAACTCGATACATCACAATTATATAAACACACTCTATTTGCATATATTTACAGCCCATCCATCCATCCAGTACACATTGTCTTTTGTAGTCAACTGGCTCAAAATGACGCGATCCACGAACGAAAAACACCGAAACGTGACGCGATAAACAGGCTATAATGCGGTGCAAATCCGACCCTTCTAAGGCAAGTGGCTAGGCCGCACTGAAGCCTACAAGCCAGCATTGCTCCGTCGACCGCCGGCGATCGATCCGCTGCGTGCGCAAGCACGCTACTCCCCGCCAGCGCGCGACTCGCACTGAATGTGTTAATCACTTACTTGCAGGTGATTATGTATCCTGGACATTTTAATGACACATGTGTTAGAATGTAGGTTAAGTTAAAAGACTTATCACTTACTTGCAGGTGATTATGTATCCTGGACATTTTAATGACACATGTGTTAGAATGTAGGTTAAGTTAAAAGCAGAACCTGAATAACTTGTTCCCAAGAAATGTTTAAAGACGTCGCTGTGTATTTGTTTGGGTTTTTTTTATTTATTTTTATTTATTTATTTTATTTTCATGCTCCATTACAGGTACTAGACCCAATTACATTGAGGCAGTTCATACATTTATACATTATTCTTTCTTGTGGGAGGTTTACAGCATAATCACCCAATTAAACCTATGTCTATATAAAGTCTTATCACTAGGCAACAAATATAAATTCTAACAATTAATCAAAACAAACAACGATATAAATATAATAAATAGTACGATGAGAAAAAAAAAAAGATATATATAACAATGATCTAGACTTTTAAAAGCACATTTTACATTAAATATATGAAAAAATAGAAGGCAAATAATAAACATTTTTGTGAAAAATAAATTATTTAGTTAATGGGACTTGAAAAACATTAGACATTTATATTTAAAAGCCCTAACTGTATCCAGAAATATGTCTATTTCAATCCCAGCTAAAAGCATCGAATTATAATCCCTCATCATCCGGAAAAGAGGCAAGGATGCATGAGCAACAGTGCGAACATTTGGCAGTAGGAATAGCTGTTTGTTCGTGGTACCAAAGTTTGGGACTCTGAAGCAGACACTCTCCAATCCGGACGGCTAATCCACCTGCCCCCTGACCAGGCCCCACAGGAAAACTTGACCCATCACCAGTCTCCTTTGGCTTAATCTCTTAAACCCAAACATATCCAGCAGCTCGCTGTATGGAATTAAGTAGGTGTATACATTAATACATCCTCTATAAAATAGGTTTTATAGAGGATGACGTTTTACATTAATGTAAGGCCAAACAAATCATCTTAAATGGATCAAATTTGATGTACAGAACCTGAAATAACCAGCTGTTTTTATAAGCAACTATTAATTCATTTAAAAGCACTAATGTTGCACCTGTTATGCATCAACAGTACGTATTTTTTTTATATAACTTACTAGTGAAATATCGTTGGGATGGGGTTTTTAGTTATTAAAATTTAACAATAAAGTCTCAGAGACTAGGGTTCCAAGGGTTGACAGGTTTAGTACGTTTAAATATCTAGAACTATTTACAGATAAGAAAGGAATTCCTACGATTAGCACATATTTTTATAAAACAAAGTGTGATGTTTTTTATTTGGTTATAGACTGACTGTTGAAAGCCATAAGTAGCACCAGAGACATGTGCACCTAAAAAAGTTTGTTCTTGAGCAGATGAACCGATCAAACTACCTGAAAGCTGGCGGTTCTTTGTGTTAGAGGGGAGGGGAGGTAAAGCTACTTTAGTGACTGGGAGAAACTGGTAAATAGTTTGGCCAAAAAACCAAGCAAAATATACTGTAGGTGACCCAGTTAAAGTTTTACAATTTTTTTGAGTAATTTCTATGAAAACCATTAGGTATGAGAATAATTTACAATAGACAAAAGTGTGTTACTAAATAACTCCATTGTTTGGATTGTTGTTTTGTTTCTGGTATGATATAAGCCACTTCTGTTTCAAGATACAGTTTGGCTTTATATCTCATCATCTTCATTACTATACAACTTAGTAAGTCAAGCACTAATTATTCTATTGGTATTGTGCCGTTTATGACAGCATTTTTTTACAGTAACTAGCATAAGGTCAGGTCTGATATTTTCAATGTAATATAAAAATTTTGCATGTCTTGAAACTTGACGGACTTATTTTACTATTGTGAAACTCATATTTTTATTTAGCTTTTCCTTATTGTTTTACTTGAAGTATTTATTAATGATAAATGGATGTCCATTAAGTCTTATTTATGAACATTCATACAGCCATTTGTAAGTATCTAACTATTTTCTTACCACTTCTTTTCCGTATAATGTTTTTTTTATCTCATTTCAACAGTCTATGAATTTCACTCCTTTTTCATATTTTGCACTTAGACAATAAATCCCCCTCATATTTCACAATTGATAGCTTTTAAAGTAGCCTACATCATTTTAAATTGGTCATAAAATACCATTTACATAGTTAACTGCTTTCATACTTATGCTGATAATTTTTGATCATTTGGGAATTAAAGAGGCATCATCAGTAAGATTCTTGGGGTTGACTTTTGATTAGTTTCACATGGTCTGTACACATTTCTGAACTTTGTAATAAGCTTAGTAGAATCAGCTATGCACTTAGAACTTTACATAATCTATTAACTGTTGAAATCTTTCTATTGGTTTATCATGGGAGATTTTCATCTTTGATGTCCTATGGTGTTGAGGTGTGAGGGGATCCGTATTTGCAACCAGGTTGTTTCTTGAGAAAAAGAGGGCTGTCTGTATTATCAAGGGACTTTGAACATTAAGGTCATGCAGAGGAGTTTTCAAGGAATTAAACATTATAACTTGGCCTTCTCTCTACATGTACAAAACAATAGGCATTTCTGGTACAATGCAATATTGTAAGACTTGGATACAGCATTTAGGAAGCATTAGTACAGTATATATGTCAAAAGGATCATTATGGAGCATATAGTGCTGTGATATTAACCAGTCCACCCACCCATATATGTACAGTGGTATTTACACACCTACCCACTCATACACGTTCAGTGGTATTGACCCACCTACCCACCCATACACCTACAGTGGTATTGATCGACACACCCTCCCACCCATACATGTGCAGTAGTATTGACCCATACCATCCACCCACTTATGTACAGTGGTATTAACCCAACCGCTCACCCAGACATTTGCAGTAGCATTGACCCACCTACCCAATACACGTACAGTGGTATTGATTGACACACCCTCCCACCCATACACGTACAGTAGTATTGACCCATACCATCCACCCACTTATGTACAGTGGTATTAACCCAACTGCTCACCCATACATTTGCAATGACATTCCACTCATCCATACATGTATTGAACCACCTGCCTGCCCATACACCATACAAGCAGTGATATTAATACTACTTGTTACATTGATATTTAAAAACAAACTTGTTCATATTTTGTCAAATACTAATTGTTTTTGTTATAATCATTAACATTTGAACTTATTGCTGTTTGGTTATAATAATGATGTGGTTAACTTCTGGTTTTTTACCATATAACAAGCTTCATTACCGAGGTTTGGATTTTCTTTATTTATTATCATTCAGTCTTTTCCACAATATCATATATTAAACAGCTGAATAATGCAGCATCATCTACAATATAAATAAATTACTTTTTAATTTAAGATTATTCAACAGAAATATAAAAATCCAATCAATATTAATTGTCCACAAGAGAATCCAATACAAGTCTTGTTTGAATTTTTTGTCTCTCACTGACACTATATCAGGGGTTAACGAGAATACATTTTTCAATTAAACTTTTATTACTCTATGTATGTGAAAAGGCTATATGATAGTTGGGTGTTAGAAATTTGCTCAGTAATGTTTTGTTTTGATTTTACTTTTGACTAACATCAGCTGTCACTTCAAACAGTTACTAAGTTTATATATGCTGATAACCACCGGCTGTTCATTTGTCATTGGGCTATTAATTAATGACACTTTCTAAGGAATAGTAGTCGGCCTTAGTTTGTAAAAATGACTACATTCACTCATCTACACTCACCACACTCATTCGAAATCCATATTCGCCCATATCTTGACAATCGGCATCTTAACAATAAAATAAATAAATGAATATTTTGACCCCATAGTAAAACCAAGGTAAATAGCTAGTAGACTAACAAAATACTGTAAATTATCAACAAAAAAAGTTTGTAAAAGTCAAATTTTATATAAGCAACTCAAAATATCACAGGATTTTTCTCAACCTTTTTCTTGATTTCCTTCCTTTACCAAAATCACTCCTGCTTGACAGAGCTTGTGATATAAGTTACCAGAAACCGGACAGTGAAAGTAGCATGTTGGGTAATGGGTAGTCCTTAGTAAAACCAGTCAATACTACGAGGGTCGTCCAGAAAGTAAAGAATGTTTTGGTATAAAAAATTAAAAACAAAAGATAGCAACACAGAACTTTATTGACATACTCACAGTAACCTAGCCTACTTCTCAATGTAGTTGCCTTGGTTGTCAAGGCATTTATTGTACCGAGGAATCAGTTTTTCAATGCCGGTGTTATACTCTTCAGCCGCCAAAGATCTGAGCCAGGATGTCACTTCTTCTTTCAGTTCTTCATCGTTTCCAAACTGCGTCTCACCCAAGAATGTTTTCAGTTTCGGGAACAGATGGTAATCTGAAGGCCCGAGGCCCGGACTATAGGGAGGATGTCCAAAAATTACCCACTTTAGACCTTGAAGTTCTTGCTGGGTTCGTACCGATGCATGGGGCCGGGTATTGTCGTGGATCAAAAACACTTTTTTCAACAACATGCCACGTCTTTTGTTCTGTATTGCACGTCTGAGTCTTTGAAGGGTTTCGTAATAGTCTTCTGAATTTATTGTTTCTCCCCCTAGCAAAGACTTGACATGGATTAAACCTTTGCAGTTCCAAAAAACAGTTGTCATCAATTTTCTTGTGTTCAGATTCGATTTCTTTTACGGGGTTTGAGGGCGAGTTTGAATGATGCCATCTCATAGATTGTCGCTTTGTTTCCGGAGTTTTGTACGAAACCTAAGTTTTGTCTCCGGTCACAATACGATCGAGAAATTGTTCACCATCACTATCATATCGGGTAAGAAGTTCTAGGGCTGCTCCCATTCATTTAGTCTTGTGGACTTCTGTGAGAAACTTTGGAACCCACCAAGCGCACATTTTTTTATATCCAAGATGCTCAGTCCCAATTTCATGTATAAGAGGGACGAGAAATGTCTGGAATAGCGTCTTTTAAAGTGGTTAAAGTGAATCGCCGGTTTTACTGAATTTTGTCATCAACTTTTTTCTTCAATTCCTCAGTCACAAGTGATGGCCTCCCAATCGTTCTTCATCGTGCACATTGATTCCTCCTTGGTTGAACATAATGCACCATTTCCTCACTGAAGATTCGTTCATTACAGTATCACCATAAACATTGTTTATTTGCCTATAAATTTTGATAGGCCAAACATTTTGAGCATTCAAAAACCGAATGACACTGCGCACTTAGCATTAGGGAGATTTTCAATGGCGCCGCCATTTTTAAAGTTTACAGAGCAAAGACGCATGACCGCATAGGAACGAAACTCAGCTCACACTGACTGGACAGCCAGAGGTAACTAGCATGTACGCAGTCGCAGTGGTGGGGGATCGGCACCGCATGTGATGCACAATCACTCTTTACTTTCTGGACGACCCTCGTAGTTCTAGAAGCAGTTACATTGTGCTTATGCCATAAGGTTTAATAGTGCATGCCTTAGTTGCATAAATCTGCTTATATTTACTATATTCTATTAAATGACATAACAGCATGTTTTTTTCTGATTACAGAACAGCATTTCTGTTCTCACTAAACAAAAAAATGTACTTAATAACTTTTAAAATAGTGTTAAGTATTAGTAATGTTTTCCGAATGTGTTGTAAAGTAAGTTTTCTTTAGGAATTAATTTCTATCGACTTCTTTTCAGATGTTTGGCTGTTCAATTACATTTGCTGTGTTTAAATGCAATAGGTTTGACATTTAAAACTCTAAACCTAGATTGCAGTATGCGATTATCTATTTTATAATGTATCATTACCATGGGAGGATGACTTTATATAGCTAACTAATTCTTTGCCCTTATTTTGACTCAGCAGTGGTGAGATATATAATCAATTAGTTTTATTATATCTATATAAATGTTTCTCAGGACTAGATCTATCCTTCAGCATTTATTTTAGTCGTGTGAATATTCAGTCGAATATACACACACCCTGATAATATTAACATTTCAGTTCATCTAAACACAAATTCAAATATTCTTTATTCAGTGTCATGTACAGTTTTATACATAGAATAGTGGCATACAATATTTCTACTCCAAAAACTCTTCTATAGAATATAAACTTAAATTAATTATTTATCTTAATTTATTTTTGAAATCTACTATGTATAGATCTTTTTTAGTTGAACTAGGTACTTTGGCCAAACATTTATTTCTCATATAAGATGATTTATTTTTTAATGTTTCTAATATATCAGTGTTGTGTATTGATTTGATTTTGTTTTCTTGTGTTACAGTTATGGAATGGATTTTGATCACTTCAACTCTGTCTTTTAAATACACAATTAATTCATAAATATACAATCCATAAACTGTAAAAATATTTAAACATAAAATGTTTAAATTCAAAGTAATATTTTATAATTTAATTAAAATATTTTCACTGTACATATCTTTGAAAAAAAGGAAAAGTTTTGTGTTTTTACCTGTACAGTAGGCTCTCGGTTATCCGAGGTAATTGGGACCTAGACCACCTCGGATACGTAAAAACTCGGATAGTACGAAGGTTATGGTAAAAATAATGAAAAAGTCATGAAAAAAGTACAAAACTGATTTATTACAAGATAAAACACAAAATATTGTAAATGTATTTACAGCCCTGTAAAAAAGTAGGAACATCAGGTTTTGTCTTAAAAGTTGTATTACTGCAGAATGACAAGAAGTTGGAAATAAGTATTCCATTTTAAAACTCTACAACAGTCGGTAAAAAACTACAATAATAGAATTTAACAGTAAAAATCTAATGTAATGCCCATACGCAGCATTGTGGATGGGCAATTTCCTCTAACGTTACATTTGTTGACAACAAAACCTTCCGTATTTTATCTACCTACAGTCTTGGTAGTATTCGCGTCTTGGTTTTAAGTGCAGGATACCGTTCAGTCCGATAACTGAACAAAATTGTCATTTTATCCTGTCGTTTACGCAAGCTGCATTACTCTCTTAATAGTGCAGGGAACCATTCAACATTTTAACGGAACAAAATTATCGTATCAATACCACATTTTTCGTACAAATTGGCAACGAAAACACTGAATGATTCATCATTTCAATTTTGTTATCAATCAATCAATCAATCAATCAATCAATCAATCAAAATATCTTTATTTCATATTAGTACAAAGTACAGAAATAGTGTCAACCTTAATTACAATTTAAGGACAAATTAAACATTTTGTAACCTTAAACAATACACATAGCAAACTATTCGACAAAAAATAAGCAACTGTTGACCATTTACCACTCATATCAAAACACTTAAATAAAATATTGAACAAGAACAGTAACAACAATAAATTACAATATTGCCAATACTGTATTGTAAAATCACGAAAGTCAACACACTAAAACAACCATATTTAGCGTGAGAGCAGTCGACTAAGCCGATGGATAGTGATGTGTCATGAGTGAATGCATTTGGGTGGGAAAATTATTCCTTTAGTAGAGTACAATTTCATAAATACGTCTCGTGACGGCCCTGCAGCGCCTTAACCTAGCACCAACAGCCAATAGAGACACTGATTACTTGTCAAATGATTATATGATGTGTCACGCTATAGTTTCCTTGTATTAAGAGCTTTATGTTTATTTTTCATCGTCTGATGACTAGCTAGGTTAACCCCGAGGCTCGGTTAATCAGGCCTCAGATAACCAAGATTCTACTGTATTTTTGGTATATAAAAAGGAACATTATTGGTTAGCTTTTTTTTTTTTTTTTTTGTCAAGAGCAAAGTGTACAGTAGAGTCTAATAGATATAAGAAAAATTCAGTAAAGTTGGAAGCATGGAATATATGCAGACTGCAAACCAGATTGTCAGTTTTTATTAATATCTGAATAGTAATTTTACTTTGTAGATGTGGTGGTTTTTCTGTCATCACCTTATAGTTTATTCTTGTATTCTTTAATATAATATGTTAATAGTTTTAAATTGAATGCTTGTCATGTAGGGCTGTAAATGCTCGACAGACCAGTCACAATAGTGATATCAACCTCCTGTACTCAACACCTTCCTGTTACCTAAAAGCTCTCAACAATGAAGGTCTCCAGTTCCCAACCAAGAATGATGACTTCTTTCCTTATGCCAGTGACCCTCACGCTTACTGGACTGGCTACTTCACTTCTCGTCCTACCCTGAAGCGCTTTGAGCGGATTGGTAACAATGTCTTACAGGTGATTAGTTACAGTAAGCAGTAATGCTTATTATATGATTTAGTACTAACTCTTTCAATAGATTGACAAGTTTTTGAAAAGTAGTATTGGAAAGCAAGGCCAAATTAATTTTTTTGCATGTAGGATACATACATATCCGCTTCTGTCCAGTTCATGGCTGGAGTCTCCACCATCTATCTCAGTCTCTCTACAGCTTCTTCTCATATACTTCAGCCCACAACCCCTCTTCCCTCCAAATTCCTTCTCATGTTGTTAATCAATTTAATTCTTAGCCTTCCCCTTGGTGTTCTTCCTATAATTCCTCTCTCACATTTTTCTTGGTATTCTGTCCTCTTACATTCTCTTTACATGCCCACACTACCTAATTCTTAATTTATAATTTTTTTCTCAAGTTTTTCTCCACCAGGTCTCTTCTAATTTATATATTTCTAATTCTATTCTTTTTTTTTGTCTTACCTTTAAATAATTGCTCTTATGAAACTCATTTCCATTGCTTATTCTGTTCCAATTTCTCTCTTTCATCTTCCAAGTCTTATCTGCATATATCTTATATGATAGCAAATAAAATTCTACTTAATAACTAATGTTCATCTACAGTTGAAATTGGTTATAGCAAATTGATTTAACACGTCCAATGCGTTGTTATAATTTCTCGGCCATTCTGTGCATCACGCTATCTCTGGGTTTCGTTGCATATCATCAATTCAGTGTGGGACGAGATCCCTAGATCTCGTTGCGCAACATAAGTTCTACGCACAATATCACGTCATCAATTGAAGATAGAGCACTCTAGATAACTGTTTTAGAACTATCAAGTGTCTGACGTCATAAGTGCTATGCAGGTTTGGATATAAGCATGAGGCCTCGGGATCTCGTGTCGCATATAAGGAAGTACTATAATAAATTATATTCTAGCTAAGAAATTTAAGTTATGTTGTAAAAATAAACAGACAACTCAGCAACCACGGGGAACAACTCTTCCGCCTTTTCAAACTACAGCTGACAATCTATTTGCTAATATTGACGTTTAGTGTACAATGTGATTGACGAGGTCTATAGGTCTCGTACTGCATATAACTAATACGTCACTACTCTGGTGCGGCACATAACCTATAGATCTTGTGTAAGATTAGGTTATTAAATTCACAAAGAAAAATGCTCCCATAGAGTTTAACTCCTGCAACAATGTGTGTACTACGACAAATATTACAAACGCAAATAAGGAAATAAATGTGAATTTCATCACTGTGTGAATGTAAGCCTACGACACAAAACCTCGGAATCTCGTGACTCGGTGAACATGTTTCGCTATTTTGATTTTTAATTGCTTATTTTTACATACAATTTTAATTTTTATTTTTGTAACCAAACTTAATTCAATTTAAGTATTTTATTAATGAATGACAAATAAATAAAATACAAAATTGCAGTAGATTGACTTAAACTAAGTTTAAGTTAAAAATTAAAAAGTTAGTATTGAGCTCTTGCTCAATGGCCACACTTAAATTAGCATTTTTACTCTTTATTCATGAGAGCATTTTTAGCATTGTCACATTGAACTTTATCTTGACAAAGTTCAGTTATATTTTTAAAGTAAAATATACAATATAAAAGGAAAAAGTCAATAAAAAAATTAATTAACAAATAGTTTCTGTAAATTCATTTTTAATTAAAATATTTTTAGTTTTTGATATAATATGTGGTACTGTTTCCATTTTATAGGGCCATATATTATAGTTTTGTATTATTTTTTGGTAAAGGAAGTAAGAAGGTCAAAAAAGAATTATACCAAGAGCACATAATGATTTTCAGCATAAAAAAAGTAAAGAATTGTACATAAAAATTAAAGGTTTAAGAAAGTACCTAAGCTGCTAAGTTAGGTTAAGAATAAGAATAGTAATGGAAGAATGCTATTGAGTGAGATTGTCAATAATTATAAATATTTTATTTTATTCTACCTCTACTTTTATAAAGTAGTTTAAAAAGAATAATTATTGTAGGTAATAGTTTTCAATTTAATTATTACGGTTATAAATAAAAATATATTTGTGAAATATTTATATTTCTGTAATTAATAATTGTAATTGACTATAAATAACATAATGTATGTACATGGTAGTACATAATATTACTATAAGTTAAAAAGACGTAAATGTAACTATGTCGATTTGGGGTCAGGGAAATTTTGTATGAAATCACGGATCGGTTAGGGAATTTGTTTAAGAATGTTTACTGGACACCCTGATTGAAATTGCTAAACGGTTGCAAGAATATTTTCTTAGTTTATCAGATGTTGAGGAACTGATTAGTTTGTTGGAGTTTGAATATCAAGATACCATATATCCAGGTTATCCTCCTCCTACTGTTGATGAAATATCAAGATACCATATATCCAGGTTATCCTCCTCCTACTGTTGATGAAATATCAAGATACCATATATCCAGGTTATCCTCCTCCTACTGTTGATGAAATATCAAGATACCATATATCCAGGTTATCCTCCTACTGTTGATGAAATATCAAGATACCATATATCCAGGTTATCCTCCTCCTACTGTTGATTAAATATCAAGATACCATATATCCAGGTTATCCTCCTCCTACTGTTGATGAAATATCAAGATACCATATATCCAGGTTATCCTCCTCCTACTGTTGATGAAACATCAAGATACCATATATCCAGGTTATCCTCCTCCTACTGTTGATGAAATATCAAGATACCATATATCCAGGTTATCCTCCTCCTACTGTTGATGAAATATCAAGATACCATATATCCAGGTTATCCTCCTCCTATTGTTGATTAAATATCAAGATACCATATATCCAGGTTATCCTCCTCCTACTGTTGTTGAAATATCAAGATACCATATATCCAGGTTATCCTCCTCCTACTGTTGATAAAATATCAAGATACCATATATCCAGGTTATCCTCCTCCTACTGTTGATGAAATATCAAGATACCATATATCCAGGTTATCCTCCTCCTACTGTTGATGAAATATCAAGATACCATATATCCAGGTTATCCTCCTCCTACTGTTGATGAAATATCAAGATACCATATATCCAGGTTATCCTCCTCCTACTGTTGATGAAATATCAAGATACCATATATCCAGGTTATCCTCCTCCTACTGTTGATGAAATATCAAGATACCATATATCCAGGTTATCCTCCTCCTACTGTTGATGAAATCAAGAAACACATATATGATCTCAAAAGGAAAAGGGGGGAGGTATACTTTCAGCAGTGCTATTAACGCCCGGAGAAGATCTTATTTCGTTGAGAATACATAATATTATCCAATATATATGGACAGAGTATACCTTGCTTGAAGAGTGGGGAGTGGCTTTAATTTGTCCCATTAAAAAGATGAGGGATAGTTTTGTTAGGTACATTCTTTAAAGTGTTTTCAAAATGCCTTGCTTCTAGATTAAAGCCATTTATGGAAGAAGTAATAGGTGAATACCAAGGTGGTTTCCAAAAAAGCAAATCAACAATACACAACAATTTTGTCTTGAGAATTGTGTGAAAAAGTGTATGAATATAATCAATAGGTATTTTTTGGATTTCCAAAAAGCCTATGAAAGTGTACATAGGAAAGCTTTTTTAATATCATGGCAGAATTTGGAGTAGCAAGAAAGTCTTACTGAATCTTGCTTAGAAAATACAACAGCAAAAATCAAGGTTGGTAACAAAGTCACAGAATGTTTTCCAATAAGAACAGGACTAAGGCAGAAACATATTTGTCTCCAACTTTATTCAATCTGGTTGTAGAAAAGATCAAAATAAAAGTCTTAAAAAATATTTTTAATAGTATAGATATCGGATGAGAAGAAATATCTTTTTTAGCATATGCAGATTAAATTGTACTTATTGCATGAATGAAGGAAGATTTGAAGATACTAATGGAGGATGTGATGAGGATCGCAGAGAGGATTGGCTTTAAAGTTAATATGTCATAAACTGAATATATGGCTGATGGAGGACAGTTGTCATTATAATGAAGGAATCGCTGTCAGTAATCAGTAGTTTCAACAAGACTTAGTAAGACAGTTTGAATATCTGGGTACAATTCTCACACAGAACACATCAAGTGAAACAAATATCAAAGCTAGATTACAAGCAGCAAATAGATGTTTATCTTCCTTAAGTAAATTTTTTTTTTTTTTATTCTTAAGATGCCAATCGTCAAGATATGGGCGAATATGAATTTCGTATGATTGTGATGAGTGTAAATGAGTGCATGTAGTCATTGTTACAAACTAAGGCCGGCTATTCCTTAGAAATAACCGGCTGTGGTCTAGCCCACTGACAAATGAACAGCCGGTGGTTATCAGCTGATCCCTTTCAAAATGTGTTACGACTCTGATTGGGATCGAACTGAGAACCTTTAGTTTATGAAGCAAGGAATTCATTGTATTATTCAGTGCAAGAAGTCAAGACAATGATCCTACCAGTACTTTTATATGGGTTCCAAGCATGTAACATTCAGAAAAAAGAAAAAAATATTTGAGAGAAATGTACTTTGAAAAGTTTTTGTGCCTATATTAAACCAAATCCTTTTCAAAATATTCGAGAATGGAGAAAACGTCATAATTTGGAGTTGGAAGAATTTTACTTAAAGCTAGAAAAGTTGAATAGGTAGGACATGTGGCCAGGGTGTAGGAAGGAGGATGGCCGAGGAAGGTTTTAGACATGATGCTTGGAGGAAAAAGAGCACTGGGGAAACCCCGAAAGAGATGGATGGGAGGACTGCTAGGAGATTTGCTTGTGATGTAGGCTTAGTTTGAGTGGGTACAACTAACACAAAACAGAGGTCTCAAGAGTCCTAGAGGTCATCGTGCGGCCCTCTGGGCCTAATCGCATAAAGTAAGTAAGTATTATTTGTTGGCAATACATATTTCACATTTAAAGATTTTATGTCAATGAATAAGAATTATACAGGGTTTGTCAAACGTCTGGATTCAACCACTATGTTAGTGTTTTGGTGTAGAACAACTAAACTCATAACATAAGGTACAAAAATGTACTTTTTATGTATAGTGGGCCCTCAAAACCAAAATTGGATATTTTTGGGATAAGTTAATATTTTTATATGCGAACTCCCTCATGTTACCCCTCTTTTTAAGGTATTGGTAAAAAAAAAAAAAAAATAAACAGCAATTTAGATGTCTCTATCATTATCATAATTGGTAGTCAATAAATAATTAATTGTAAAAATGTTTTGTTTTTTTCAATATCTCTTTAGAATAACCATTTTTATAAGTTGTTTATTGACTAGTATAGATGGTAATACTAATATAAATACATCTAATTTGCGCTGTTCATATTCTTTGACGAAGACCTTTAAAAAGAAGGGTGACTTGATGGGGAGTTGCATTGAAAATGTTGAGTTGACCCCAAAATATGCAATTTTGGTTTTGTGGGCCCAATTGTTTAAAATGTAAAAAAGTAGATTTTTGTGCCTTATAAACATACTATGAGTTTGGTTGTTCAAAACTAACACACTAACAATCAGGGTGTCTCCAGACTTTTAAATAACCCTGTATATGACTTTACATAATTGTTTACCAAGTTTGTTATTTTAGTGCATTTTCTATCTTACTGACCACAGAAATATACTCTATTAGTGATTGGTCGATACCTACATTCCGAATAAAGCTGAATAAAAAAAGGATGGAATGTGGCCACCAGGTGTAAAAACTCAAGGTGTATCAGGCAAGGTGTTCCTACTGGAGTATAATATTTTCCACTATCTAGTAAATTGATAAATAACACCCATTATGACAATTAAAGTAGCTAAGAGTCCACATAGGATTTGGCGAAGAAAATATATAAAAATTATAATTTGTAATTCAAAATTAAAGACAATTCATAGCTGTTACACTCAAATAAGAAATGAACTAGGTTTACTTTCTTTAGAAATGTTTATTTTAACAGAATACTAAAAGAACTATGTGGGTTTTTATTGCATGACATCCATTTTTATTTCTCAGCTATTTTCACTTCTCATAGTGTTGATAATTATCTCTGTATGAATGGCTAATGTGGCACTTGCTATATGGAGAGGCTGTTGGGACAGGTGTGTAAGCAGAATGCAGCTCTCAGCAATTTGGATTCTGATTCTATTGAGGGTCTGGACATACTAAGAGAGGCGATGGGGGTAATGCAACATCATGATGCGGTCAGTGGTACAGAGAAGCAACATGTCGCCAACGATTATGCTCGCCTTCTTTCTAGTGGACTTGATCAGTGTGCCAACATCATTGAGGCTGCTTTTGAGTGAGTAAACAATAATTTGTATAAAAGGGCAATAAGATATTACACCAAGTTTAACATATTTTGTAGTCTTTATAAAGGTCGCTCTAAATTCCCAATTGAAAACAAATTCAAAAATAATAGTTGTTTATTTTGATAAGATACAAAATAATGTTATTTAATGTCAGGTTTTTAAAGTATATTCATTCAGGCTATAGCCACTCATATACCTATATTGGCAATGGCCCACCCATACACTTACTGTGGTAATGGCCCACCCATACACTTACAATGGTAATGACCCAATAATACACTTACTGTGGTAACGGCCCACTCATACACCTACACTGGTAATGACCAGTGTTATTACAAAATACAATTACAAAATAATGTTATTTAATGTCGGGTTTTTAAAGTATATTCATTCAGGCTATAGCCACTCATATACCTATATTGGCAATGGCCCACCCATACACTTACTGTGGTAATGGCCCACCCATACACTTACAATGGTAATGACCCAATAATACACTTACTGTGGTAACGGCCCACTCATACACCTACACTGGTAATGATTAGGTAGTACTAATGGTAAAAAATTAGTATAGTTAGTCTTACTGTCGGTGTGGAAATTATGTGCACCCGCCCACTGTACGTGTAGGGGCCAATGTTAAATACATGAATACAATGTATAATGTTAAATACATGAATAAACTATTTTTCTGTCCATCACTAAATTAATATAAAAAATAGCACTTTTCATCGACAAACAAAACAAACCCCATTTAACTTACTTAACCCATACACGTACAGTGGTATTGACCCACCCGCCCACCCATACACGTACAGTGGTATTAACCCACCCGCCCACCCGTACACGTAAAGTACCACTGAGTCTGTATGGGTGGGCAGGTGTGTCAGTACCAGTGAGTCTGTATGGGTGGGCGGGTGCGTCAGTACCACTGAGTCTGTATGAGTGGGCGGGTGGGTCAGTACTACTGAGTCTGTATGAGTGGGCGGGCTGTGTGGCCAAAACAATACCACTGTACGTGTATGGGTGGGCGGGTGGGTTATTACCACAGTACTTGTATGGGTGGGCGGGTGGGTTACTACCACTGTACGTGTATGGGTGGGCGGGTGGGTAAAAAAGTAAATCGTGATAGTTTGTTTTTTGTATTGAATGTTTTTGATAACTGTGTGTATATAAAATAATATATATATATATATATATATGTATTTTGTTTAAGGGTTTACTATATTGATATGTGTTAGTTAAATCGTGTTTTTAAAATAGTGCCATGACCAGTAAAATGGTAATGACCAGTGTAGGTGTATGAGTGGGCCGTTACCACAGTAAGTGTATTATTGGGTCATTACCATTGTAAGTGTATGGGTGGGCCATTACCACAGTAAGTGTATGGGTGGGCCATTGCCAATATAGGTATATGAGTGGCTATAGCCTGAATGAATATACTTTAAAAACCCGACATTAAATAACATTATTTTGTAATTGTATTTTGTAATAACACTGGTAATGACCAGTGTAGGTGTATGAGTGGGCCGTTACCACAGTAAGTGTATTATTGGGTCATTACCATTGTAAGTGTATGGGTGGGCCATTACCACAGTAAGTGTATGGGTGGGCCATTGCCAATATAGGTATATGAGTGGCTATAGCCTGAATGAGCCTACCGATACACCAACATAGGTAATTGACCACCCATACATCCAAGGTTCAAGAGGTTGTCTCATCCACATCACGCAGGTAGCAATTACGTCATAAGGAGGTCTCAGCTTTATTTTTTCTACCTTCACTGCTGTAAACAAAACAAACCGGAACAACGTAAAACATCTGATAACCGTTCTTGATTAATTTGTAGTATGGTGAATTATACTGTAGCATGGCTTTGTTTTGAATAATTGTGAATTCATATGACTATGCAGTTTGTCGTTGCAGTTTGAAATGATAGCTGTATAATATTAAAATCAGAAATTAAAATAATTCCAAAACACTCTTGAAAACAATAAAGTACAGGTTTTAGTGTGTAGTTTTAAATGTTCAGCATGCTGTGGTGGAGGCACAGAGTAAGTGATACAAAAGTAAGTAATATTCTGTGGTCGGAGGTCTCTCTCAGACATCACAACTTGGCTTATATTGACCATATGAGAATGAGACAACCTGTTGTATAGGAACCTTGCCATACACCTACAGTGATAATGGCCCACTCATACACATAAGTGGTAATGACCTAGTCATACACCTACGTTGGTAATGGTCCACCAATACACCTACATTGGTAATTCACCACCCATACACCTTCATTGGTAACGGCCTAATCAAACACTCACAGTGGTAACGGCCCAATCATACACCCACAGTGGTAACGGCCCAATCATACACCCACAGTGGTACCGGCCCAATCATACACCTTCATTGCTAACAGCAAAATCATACACCATCAGTGGTAACAGCCCAATCATACACCCACAATGGTACCGGCCCAATCATACACCTTCAGTGGTAACGGCCTAATGATACATACACAGTGGTACCGGCCCATTCATACACCTTCATTAGTAACGGCCCAATCATACACCCACAGTCGTAACGGCCCAATCATAAATATTCAGTGGTAATGGCCCCATCATACATCAACAGTGGTACCGGCCCACTCATACACCCACAATTGTACCAGCCCAATCACAAACCCACGGTGGTAACGTTCCAATCATACACCCACAATGGTACCGGCCTAATCATATACCCTCAGTGGTACCGGCCCAATTATACACCTTCAGTGGTAACGGCCCAATCATACACCTACATTGGTAATGGCCCAATCAACACCCACAGTAGTACTGGCCAAATCATACACCCACAGTGGTAACGGCCTAATCATACACCTACATTGGTAATGGCCCGATCATAAACCCAAAGTGGTACCGGCCCAATTACACACCCACAGTGGTAATGTTTTAATCGTACACCCACAGTGGTACCGGCCCAATCATACACCCTCAGTGGTACCGGCCCAATCAAACACCTTCAGTGGTAACGGCCCAATCATAAGCCCATAGTGGTAGCGGCCCAATCATACACCTTCAGTGGTAACAACCTAATCATACACCCACAATGGTACCGGCCTAATCATACACCCTCAGTGGTACCGGCCCAATTATACACCTACATTGGTAATGGCCCAATCAACACCCACAGTAGTACCGGCCAAATCATACACCTACAGTGGTAACGGCCCTATCATACACATACAGTGGTAACGGCCCAATCAAACACCTACAGTGCTAATGGCCCAATCATACACCTACAGTGTTAACGGCTCATCAGACACCTACGGTGGTACCAGCCCAATCACACACCCACAGTGGTAATGTTTTAATCATACACCCACAGTGGTACCGGCCCAATCATACACCCTCAGTGGTAACGGCCTAATCATACACCTACATTGGTAATGGCCCAATCATAAACCCAAAGTGGTAACGGCCTAATCATACACCTACATTGGTAATGGCCCAATCATAAACCCAAAGTGGTAACGTCTCAATCACACACTTATAGTGGTACCGGCCCAATTACACACCCACAGTGGTAACGTCCCAATCATACACCCAGTGGTACCTGCCCAATCATACACCCTCAGTGGTAATGGCATAACCATACACCTACATTCATAATGGCCCAATCATAAACCGAAAGTGGTAACAGCCCAATCATACACCCACATTGGTAATGGCCCAATTAACACCCACAGTGGTACCAGCCCAATCATTAATCCACAGTGTTACCGGCATAATCATATACCTTCAGTGGTAACGGCCCAATCATACACCTACATTGGTAATGGCCTAATGATACATGCACAGTGGTACCAGCCCAATAAATGTCATACACCTACAGTAGTACCGGCCCAATCATATACCTCTTTAGTAACGGCCCAATCATACACCTGCATTGGCAATGACCCAATCATACACCGACAGTGGTAACGGCCCAATCATACACTCACAGTGATACCAGTCCAATCATAGACCTTTATTGGTAACTGCCCAATCATAAACCTACAGTGGTAATGGCCCAATCATACACCCAATGTGGTAACGGCTCAATCATACACCTACAGTGGTACCATTGGTAATGGCCCAACCATACACTTTTTTTAGTAGTGGCCTACTCATGCATATACTTTATATATTGTGATAAAGTATCTTTATGGGTATATTTTAATATAAGTTAATGATTGTTTTCATTCAATAATGAAAAAAAATATTACTATGAATATACACACTTAAAAATGTTTTTTTTAATTTCAGTTTTACTGTTGGAAGATTTAAAAAAATTGTTGGGGGGGTCATAAACTTGTGTCCTTATAGTCAACTGAACTATAAAACTTGTGTATATAATAAAACTTTTATAAAATATTATTTCTTATTTTTCCCAAAGAGTAAACTTATATTTAGAATTTTCAATAAAACTGTATAAAATTAAATTTATTCTTGAATAAATCAACATACAATACATAGGGGTTTGTGAAATATATAGTGTTGTAAATATTTCCAATATACGCATGTCAAGTTTGGTTGAAAGTGTTTGTCACTTTCCCGTCAGACAGAAGTAGTGTACGGTTTCGGTCCGCGTTCCGGAGTGTTGTTCAGTGACCAGGGGCTCTGGGGTCTCATTTGATCCCACCAGGGTAGGAGTAGGCCCTTTTCTCTGATAAGATATTAGAATGTTTTCCCTTACTGAAACTCTTCAAGAGTGATTTTACCCACAAGAAATATGTTATGCTTAAAATATAAAGTGAACATCATTGTTACGTGTATGGTTAAAATAGTATTCTATATTTGCATCTGTGCCTCTGATATGTTTTCTTAAGAATAAAAATTATTTACTTAAGAATTCATTAATAAACTTTCTGACTTTATTTTATCCGTGAGAAAGCTTGTTTCAGACAGTTTGTAAGGTCAATATGATATTTTTTATTTCAAATAGTATTGGTTTGTTCCTCTGTTTAGCCTGGTTATCTTTAACAATAGTTCAGTTTTTTAATGAAATTTTGAAATCATTATCTTGTAATAAAATTTAATGTATATCAGAAATGCTATCTTAAACCAAGGTATTGGTATCAAGAATCAGGAATCGATTTATCGATATTGGGTATCAAAACCTTTGTTATCGACACATCCTTGATAAATAATTTTAATTTGAAATTCTTTTAAAATCATGGAATTATTATGTTAAGTACATCTTCAAATATTTTCTTATCTAGTTAGTCTATTTTCTATTGTTTTGTTACATTTATTACTTATAAGCTGCATGGTGGATTTCAAACCTACAGATCTAAGTTTGTGTATTAGGCTGATTGTAATTGCTATCAAGCTTGTCTCCACTTATGTCATTCTGAAAATCATATTCATTTTCTTTGATATCTAAACCATCAGAATCATTTTCATTAAAAGTAACAGCCACAACAGTAGATCATAATTGACTTCCCACAAAGTTAAAATACATTGTTGCTAGAAGCCTTAACCCTTTCCCCTCGGATGGCCAACCCAGCATCACGATTTTGCCACCCGCTTGGCGAGTGTTCATCTAAATGTGTCCTCTGAGATGGAGTGTCCAACTCTGGTGGCCACTACTATGTTTGCACTCAGATCAGGTAAGTTTTAGTTTCGTTGTCCGCTGGGATTGGCTGTCCAACTGTGATGGTCGGCAATGATTTCCCTATGCACTCGGATGTCCATCTCTGTTGGACACTTGACTTATGTTTTTGTATTTTAGATATAACTTGTTTGAGCAATATTTTAAAATGTTTAACAGCTGTTTAAATATGTCGGTATTATATTCAACCAGCTTTTATCATCCATTTCCGTGTCTGCTTTATGTAGACATCCTGATTGTGTGTCAGAGTTTGACAGTGAGTCTAGGCTATCTCGATTTTATCCTTGTGCATCTTGAGTGTTATTGAGTAAGATTTGTTGATTTAGTGTGTTTTATTTGTTGTTTATGTAATTAATTATTGTATATATTCTATTTTGCCGTAAAATACTATATATAATTGTAAATAATAGTGAGTTTAGGCTATCTCTCAATTTTATCCTAGTACATCTTATGTGTTATTGAGTGACATTTGATGATTTAGTGTGATTTATTTGTTGTTTAAATAGTTAATTATTGTAAATATTCTATTTTGTTGTTAAATACTGCATGTAATTGTAAATAATAGTTATTTAGTTCTCATTTTAGTCTCCAGGTCTTTGTCCTGGCATATTTTTCGAAAAGTATCACATTCAGCAAAATTCCAAAAACTCATTTATTTCAAAACTAAATATTACAAAACTTGTAATTCCAAAATTATATGTTTCATTAACTAAAACTTTGTTATTTTAACCAAACTTGTTTTTATTTTAATTTAAAACCAGAGTAAAAATGTTTAAGGTGCATGATACTTGTATATAGAGATTATCAGGCAGCTGAGAAGCTGCTAATATGGCAATTATTTACATTATAAACTGACTTATATGTCACTTATATAATTTAATTCTAGACATTTCAACTATCAGTTAAAAATAGAAAAATAGTAATTTAAAATATGTATTAATAATAACAAAATTTTTGTAAAATTATTTTTCATGATTCAAAATGTTCAATGTTTTTCAATAGTATTTTAAAATATATTATACTAACAATATAATAAGAAAAGCTATATCATGTAATGCTCCATATTTAAATATTCAATACAAATATTCAGATCAACATTTAAATTAAATAAGTAGTATTTAAACTTTAAAACCCAGGTGCAATCACAATAAGGCTGAATGACCACAAAATGGGTTCCGACCTGGACATGGCTGCCAATCTCGCAAATAAAGCAGACCAGGTGGCCATCCGACCTTACAGGTCACCAGCAGGTGTTCAACTGCCGAGCTGACGTAGAAACAAGTGTGGCCAACTGTACTGGACACTCGATCATAAGAGAACATTTTTTAACAGACAGTTCCGAGGGGGAAGGGTTAAATGCTTTCAGTATATATTGGAAAACTGTTCACATATTTTTTTGTATTTGTTCACATAAGTTTTGTATTGATTTGTTGGATTCAATTGTTCTATACAAAAAAAAAAAAAAAAAAAAAAAAAATACACACAGTTCCACTTTCATATTATCACATGTAATAATTCAACCAACATGACAAACATTGCCTACTTGTAGTCTTCATGTGCCACATTGTCAGAATGTTATCATACCTCGGCAATGAGTTGAGGAAGAAGACCTTGTGTAAGAAGTGTTTCAAAGTCTTAGATTTTGATTATTATTTGTTCTACGGCTTAAAATTAAACTATGTGGGTTTTTTACAGTAAGCTGATGAGGAAAAGCCGTTCATCACCTCCATTAACAATAACAAGTTGCCCGTTACTAAACATCAGTCAGTGTGATGTCACGGAGAATGAGAAAACCTTTGTGGTCACCCTGTACAACCCTCTCAGCCGCCCAGTGACACACTATGTACATTTACCTGTCCCTGGAGACATCCCAATATTAGCAGTTCATGATTTTCAAGGTGAATTAAAGTACTCCATTTCTCCATTAAATGCAAAGTTATTTTATTTATTTTTCAATTGAAAAGAATAATTCTAACAAATAATATAAGCCTTTGCATGAGATAATGACGATTAAATAACAAGGTTATCGACAAGACATAATATCGTATTTAAAAATTCTAAATCACCTCCGGTAACCGTACAGCCGCCATTTTGTATATTTTACAAATTATTTTTTATTTTTAAAACTGTTTAACCTACAGAGTTCAAATGTGGTATAGACATTAATAAAACCATTTTCTAAGTGAAATAAAAAAATAAAAAACCTTTTTCAATTATTTTCAAAATGGCGGCACTTTAAAATTGTTCATATTTAATAAAATTGGAATTAAAAAAATACAAGAATCCCTTTTCGTGCAAGTTTTATTTGCAATACAAAGAAGCAATGTTGCATGAAATCAGATGACAAACAACTGAGATTTTAGTATTTTTCTATTTAATTATTTACGGATCAATGTGTACAGCCATGGTGTTGTGTCACATAAGTCAACCACAACAATTCATCAGGGATCTATTCTGATTACTTTTATCCAAAACACTAAAGTAAAGTGATTTTTGACATGATTGTAATGAAAATGCCCCTAGCAGGTAATAGGAAAAAAGTTGCAGATGATTTTCTTTGTTATTAAATTAAAAATTAATTTTAACCTTAAGTAGTGCCCTAAAAACTAGAATTTTTGTAAATTATAGGTTGGTAGAATTGTTGAAGGTGCTGGAATTACAGTTTAATCTTGATAATCCGACAGTTAAGGGACCGACGGTGTGTCGGATTAACAAAAACGTCGGATTACCAAATGTCCATTGTAATTCACGAGAATTATGATTTCTAAGATGAACTGAATGCACTACGTACACCCTTCTTAGAATTTCCGGGCTATCAGCCGTGATAAAATGAGGCTGACAACACAATTGAATAAATGTAAGCAAAGAAATTATACAACATTTGTACAGTAACACAGTAAGGTTTATTACATACAGTATTAAGTGTACAGTACAGGTAAACATTTTCAAATTCATCTCATCATTTAATTAATTTTTGGTATGTAATTTTATAAAAACATTGTGTACGTACTCACATTTGTGTAGAGTATTTACTTAAAAAAAATTTGTAATAGTTTTTTGTTTCTTCCTACGTAAACAGTCTGTCATGGCCTTTTCATGAATATTTTTTAACAATAAAATGTTCTCGTAGTCAAGTCCCTTCTCCTCACACCAACATATCAACGTATTTGCAGCCAAAATAGCTTCATCATTATTGATTGTGCTTTGAATCTTCATAGCGTCGTCTTCAGTGGAGCAGTCGTCTGTCGTGGTCGTAACTTCCTCGATTATCTCCTCTTCCGTCAGTTCACAACCAAGATTGTCATCTAATACCCATCTTCTCAAGTCTTCTGCAGATTCTCCAACAATATCAAGTTCATCACAAAGTGTAAGCGTTTGCTCTGTAATTGTAATGTTATCTTCATGTTCACTAGTTACATTAACTAGCGTTTCCAGGAACCAGTGTACAGACAAAAGCCCGCGGCCAACGCCCTTTTGGCGTAGTGACGTCATCTGATGTGGCGTCGGACTACCAAACGTGTCGGACTAGTAAATGTCGGAGTATCAAGAGTGTACTGTATTAAAAAAAATTTACTGCTGTGTGCCCAGTAACTTAGCAATCAAATGAGAGGACGAAATTTTGAGCATTGTTTTTAATGTGAAAATAAATTTAATTAAAGATTCAATTTATAATCTAATACTTTTTATTTTACTTGTTTTATGTCTACAACCTGCTTTGCATCACAAGAAAATGTTACAAAAATTCTAGTTTTAGGGCACTACTTAAGGTTAAAATTAATTTTTAATTTAATAACAACGAAAATCAATGACTTTTTCTCATTGCCTGTCAGGGGCATTTTCTTTACAATAATTTCACAAATCACTTTACTGTAGTGTTTTAAATAAAAGTAATCAGAATGGATCGCTGATGTATTGTTGTGGTTGACTCGCACAGCACGGCACCATGGCTGTACACATTGATGCGTAAATGATTAAATACGAAAATTCTAAAATCTCAGTTGTCTGTCATCTGATTTCATGCAATGCTGCTTTTTTGGATTGCAAATGAAATTTGCAAAAAAAGTATTCTTGTAATTTTTTTGTATTCCTAACCTTTCAAAAGTTATTAAGTTATTAGAGTTAATTTAAATAATCAATATAAATATTTCTTTTGTTTGTTATACAATGGTAGTCTAAATTTATTTTTATTTGTGTACTAAGGATGTTCAGTTTCTACGCTAATACTAACTATATATTTAACTTATATTAATTTTATCAATACAAAATTATAAAACCATCTATTTTGCTTTTTAGTTTGGCTTCATATAAATGTTTTGGTTTTTAGTAGCAGCCTACAGTTAGTATACCATTTACATTGGAGGGTTTGTTTACTTAATTTAATTGGTATGGTTGTACAATATACAATTAATGTTTTGCTGACAAAGATTTTCTTTTTTAGTCGTGTAAATTTCATTAAAATTGGAAATTATGTTTTTTTCTTGTGTGTGTTGCTCTAATATATATTGTATGTGTGAATAAGTATTACTTTACAGTCATGTGTTTTTAAATTGTTGTTTCTCATTTATTTTTCTATTTTAAATAAGTAGTTCCAATAGGTTGCATAAATGCCATGATTTTGAATTAATGTCATATCAAAATGTAAGAGGGCTTAAAACTAAAACAAACTTAATATATCAGAGCAGTCTCGTAACAGAATATGATGTGCTATGTTTAACAGAAACATGGTTGAATGAGTCTGTTAATTCTGCATAACTATTTTACAACTCACTTACGGTTTATAGACGAGACGGGCTGGGTAGGTTTAGGGGAGCTAGTGTCTTGGTGGCGATAAGGAACTCGGTTTGTTGAGCTCAACACTTATGTCAATTGGCATGCGGCCTTGGTATGATTTGGCTTAATAACGGGTTCAGTTTTTATCTTTGTGTAATATATTTCCCTCCAAGGTCAAATTTGTTATTATATTCCACATTTTATGAGTTGTTCGACGTTTACTCTGAACTTTTTGATAATAAAGTGAGCATTATTGTGATTTTAATTTATCTCTTACTACAGACAGTACTTTTAATCTTGTACATGATGGCGAAATATACAGAGAACTCAAAATTGTTTACCTATTGGTGCATTGAGGTTATGTAATAATATCCGAAACATTAACATGAGAACCCTTGATTTAGTTATCACTAATATTCTAGACGTTTGTGTAGAGAGGGGCACAGAAGAGCTGGTGCACATTGATAATCATCACCCACTGTTGTCTTTATGTACAACAGAGTAAATGTTGAGTTGTTGAACAGAATGAATATGCGTACAATTTTAAAAGGCGGATTTTTAAAAAGCCGTTCCATGATATGAGGCATATTTCCTTTGGCTCCTTATTTGAGACGGAAAATCTTGACGATGCACTTAGAGAGTTTTATGACAATCTTTATAATATTGTAAATCGACTTGTTCCTAAGAAAATAAATATGAAACCAAAATATCCTGTTTGGTATAATCGTGAAGTTATATTCAATATTAGACAAAAAGACAAGTTTAGAAAAAATTTAGTACTACAGGTAAGGAAATATACTTAACATGGTTCAAGGAGGGTAGGGTGATTATTGTTAAGGATCAAAAATTTCAGTGCCGCCATATTGAAAATAATTAAAAAAGGTTTTAGATTTTTTTGTTTGGCTAAGAAAATGGTTTTATTAATGTGTATTCAAAATTTAAACTCTATATGTTAAACAGATTTAAAAATAAAAAATAATTTGTAAAAAATACAAAATGTCGGCTTTATGGTTACCGAAGGTGATCTGGAATTTTTAAATATAATATTATGTCTTGTTTTTGACCCACAATCAATACCTAAAAAGATCCTCAGAGTTCAGGGACACCCTGTATATATATATATATATATATATATATATATATATATTTACGTGAGCTAGTCAAACCTCTCTCGGTGTCTGAATCCTACATAACGATCTCTGGCTTGGGAAACCGAGCGTGGTACGACTGGATCTAGTACAGTCCATACATCAGAGTCGGGAAGTTGTTTTGAATGGTTTGGCATAGCCTGTGAACGTAATCCCGTTTCTCTTACACCCATCATACCGGTTTTCTAGCACATTACAGT
>JAQJVL010001337.1:82607-208283 GCA_035578905.1 Stictocephala bisonia
TCTTCCTTTTTTCAGCCATTATCAAGGCAATAAAACATAACGCATATGCATAGAATAGAAAAAACACAATAAACTAAAGAAAATATAAACAAAAAAGAAAAAAAAACTTGAAGACAAAAAACTTTAGAAGTAAAAGTGCATGTCATTAAATGGTTATATTCCAGAGAATAAGTAAAAAGGATGCTTCAGAATTAGGTGTAGTAACAAGCACTGTAAGTAATTACAAAATATGCATACAAGTATTTATGTATCCTAAGTTTGTTAGTAGTATAGTAAATGCCATATCCTACATTTTACCATTAGGCTCCCAACTTTATTTGAAGAATTGATACAATAATATAACTCAATAACTCGTTTATTAGGCCAAGTTAACAAGTACAAAGTGCATTAGCCATGTCATTAAATATTTCAAGTTAATTGTTCAACAATTAAAACTAAACAAATTACAATAATAAAATAAGTAATAATATAATAATACAATAATAAAGCTGTGACTTCCAGTCTGAAATTCCCATTCTTTAGACTGTAAGAAGCATATTCTTTACTTTTTTCTTAATCTATCAGTATCATATACTGAATAATTTGTACACATAAGAAAAGGTAACATTAACTATATTTATTTACATTTACAAACAACACTGTACTGTACAAAAGAGGTACTTTTTCTAAATGAGTAATGTAATAACATTTGAATTAATTTAAAATTACAAAAAAAAAAAAAATAGTTAAATGTGTAAAATAGAGCACATATAGTAGAGATAACGTTACTACTGTTAGCACAGAAATTATATGCAACTGAGTTTTAGGGTTGTTTTTCAAGAAACTAAGAGGCCTATGAAAACTCCAATCGTACGATTGTTTTCTTTGTTTAATTTTGGGTTATAACCTATAAATTTAAAAATTCTATTTTAAGTTTTAATAATTTGTATTTTAGTTGGAACAAAAAAAAGTATGTAAATTTGAACTATATTTCACTGTAGCATACATCAAATTTACACTGTTATTACTAATAAACGTGTGCACATAGCGAATTTATATTTTAATACGTTTTTGATGGTATTGTTTTCTCTAAGTTTATTAAATTTTCTTATCAATTACCTAAAACTTTTTTCTTTGCTTCTAGAGATCGTCAAATTGATTATTTGGTCTTGTTGTAATCCTTATTACATGTATAGTTACAATACATTAGTTTCATATGTTTAAGTAAATGAAGTGATTTTAAATCGATTTAAATCAATTTAGGATAACTTTAATTTGATATATTTAAATTGATTTAAATCAATATAAAATCACTGCATTGACACACATATAAAAATAATGTATCATAACTGTATTTGTAATAAGGATTAATCAATTACAAATAATCAATCAAGTACAAGGTCTGTACTTGTAACAAGATTAAAATCAATTCACAACCTCTAGAAGCCAGTTATACAATGTTTCATATAATTGATAAGAACTTTTTTTCTTGAGAAGATAAAATTCTAAAATTTATAAAACTTATAGAAAACATTACTATCAACCACTTTTTAAAATATAAATGCGCTACGTGAATGGATTTATCAGTAATAACGGTGTAAATTTGATCTAGGCTACAGTAAAATCTAGTTTAAATTCAGGTACTTTTTGTGTTCCAACTAAGATAACAATTATTAGAACTTATGATAACATTTTGAAACTCATATGTCACAACGCACAATTAAACAATGGTATGATTGGAGTTTTCATAAGCTTCTTAGGTTCTTAGGAAACAACCTTTTAAATTGGGTGCACATAATTTTTGCGCCGACAGCTAATTAATTGTTACTGAGACTTTTCATAAATTCATCCATTGTCTTTTTAATAAACCATGCATGCTGCTTCTTAACTACAATATCTTTTCTCAATGAACATAAATGTTTATAATAAGTCTGGACATCATTAATTATCATCGATTGTGTTATAGAATTTACAGTTTTGTTCAAAGTATTTAACATCAGACAATTTTTGTTGTTTTAAGTACTAACTCTTCTTCGTCACTGTCTTTCTTTCTCCAAAATACTACTTGCAGTTTTTTTTCTTAATTTGAAATTAATACCCAGGATATCCACCATCTTCTTCTAACCTCTTCTTCTTCTTCTTCAGCAATTTTTCTCCTCTCGTGTGCAATAAGTCTTGGCAATTTTGAGAACATACATTTTCTATATCAACATCTACATCTTCATCATAAAAAAGTGTTTCACCACCATTTGCATGGTTTTACTTCATGCATGGTTTCAGAGGTGCCCATCCCCCCCCAAGGTCAAGAGCGCGAATCCCCCCCATTTAGGCCTGCCATATCGGGGGGTCCGGGAGTCCTCCCCTGGAAAATTTTTAATTTTTAGATGCAAAAAAACGTGTTTTAGACTGTATTTTGAGCGTTAGTGTGGGAGCGTCCTGCCTGCACTCCGGACCTTGCAAGGCGAAAATTCGGACAAAACCCTTTGTTAAAATGACTCCTTTCCTCAAGATTTTGTTGAAAAAATAGCTGTTTGGCTTGTAGAAATTTATGAAAAATTACCATTTTTATCTTCCCAATTTTTCTAAATTTAGGGGGGGGGGCTCAAGCACCTTGAGCTCCCCCTTATACACGCCACTGACTTGGCCACCTCTCCCCTTCCAAGATAAATTCAGGAAACATATGACACTATTTTAAACAGAATAGTCTATAATTAAGAGGATAAACATATATTTTCAAGTGTCAGTTGGATTGAAGGTGCTGAATTAGCAGATATTAGAAATGAACTTTATGAGGTAGACCTAGATGTAGATCCTAACCTAAGTAATGTTGACATTGACAACTCTAATAATGTAGTGTTAGGCCTAGATCAAATAAATTATGCTGAAACAAGCATAAATGATGATATTGAAATGAATATTGTGGAAATGGGTCAAGGAGATGTTGGTAGGCAAAATGTTGTCAATAACAATCCTGAAAAGATAGGGTTAGGCCTACATTACATAGCTCAACCTGGCACAAGTAAACAAAACCTAGGCTCAGGTAACAAACAAAAAATAGGCAGGCCCAAAGTAACTAGTAACTTTACTAGGCACATAATTTTTATATTTAATTTAAAAACATCTTAGCCTAAGTTTCCTAGAGGTATCAGCCTATTCTGTTAGTTATTGAGTAAAAATACCAACATTCCGTTGTTGATTTTTTTGTTGATTGCAGAGCAAAAAAAGATAATATTTAGCAACAAAATATGTTTCCATGTAGGGAATTAAATTATCTATAAAAATATAAAAAATTAAATATATTGGAACAGAAAATATATTTTTAAAAATTGAATGCTTTCAAAAAATAAAAATTGCAATTATTTTTTAAAATAATGTTATTAATAAAAAATTTTAAAACACCATTTTATTTGTTTTTAAATACATCACTGTAAAGCTTGTTTTATGGTGATTAAGAAAAATATATACATGATATATCCAAATATATTATTATAAGGTTAAAAAAATTAAAATTAAAACACTGCATATTCTTGTAATTTAATAGGATCTCAAAGTATCATCAGTGACAAAATAAATCAGTATGCCAATGGGTTAATGACCCTACCACCCACCTAACATATACAGTGGTAAATAATATTCCATTCAGTTTAAGGCTTTAAATAACATAGATCTAATTGTAATGTAAGTTAATTATAAAAGTTCAGACAGCATTTAATTTGCATAACAGGTATCATATTTAATAATTTAGTTTAAAGTTCATCATCGTTGCACAGACTCCGGAGTATACAGAATGATAGCTATTCACATTGGTTTGCCACCATGTTGATCCGGGTAGTCTTCAGTAGTTCATATAAACCTTTATTAATAATTTAACATTTTTGAAAATTATTAATAAGAGTTATTTTAATTAGAGGTCAATGAAGTTGACAGTCGATGGATCCTCTGGGCTGCCTACCAAGCTGCAGGCTCATGGATTCGCTGAGTCTGTGGGCTTCCAACAGAACTTCTATTACTTCCAAAGTGCTGCTGGGAATAACGAGATGAAAAACAGGTCTTCTGGGGCTTATATATTAAGACCCAATAGCTCTTACATCATGGTCAATCCCCAGCCCATAATTAAGTACTACAAAGGTAAATTAGCTATGATTGTTTTATATTAGACATAATATGTCCAAAACATTTTTGTCTAAAATATGTGTTATTATGGCTAAATAGTAAGTTAAGAATGGTGGGTAAGTTTTCTATGAAAGAAAGAGTATGTCAGATTGTTTTTGCATTCATATGAACTAGGGATGTGTAGTTTCCAACATTTTATTCATTTCTGTTTCTCGATTCCAATTCTACAATTACAAAAAGCATGAAATGGATAAACGTCTTGATCATCAATGGAACATTTCAATGATCGATATAATTAATAATACTGACTTACATTTTATGAACCCTCCGATTTATATTTATTGCGTATTTATTTTTAAAATCCAATTCAAAGTGTTGAAAAATGATTTTTCAAACCTAAATAGTACAACTAATATGCTCATATGCCTTTAATTATGAAGGAAAACAATCATATTTATGAATGTTTCTAGAATGTTGTACAGATTAATATGAACTCAACTATATGCATGTTATAGTTTGCTTAAGCCCTCAATGGTGCCACGATTATTTATCAGACTTCTAATGGCTTTGGGCTAGGAAACCATGTTTAAAATTCATGAAATGTATCCAAGGTATATTCCATAAAAATATACAAAACAATTAAGGTAGTTTGAGAGTTAAGTAATTAACAAGAAAACTAGTATTTTTTACACCTATAACTATTTTTATGTTTTTTAATTAAAGCTGCATATATAACAAAGATAGCATAGTTTTTGAAAATTATAAAAATCCTGTTATGTTTTAAAGCAAACTTTTACTATCATAAAAAATAAGTGTAGTTTTTAATTTTTTTTCGGTTTTTTTCTATTGAATTTTTCTACAAAATAAGTTATTTTATTTCTATTTAAAATGGCATGAAGAGTGTATGACAAGCTAAAATATTAATATAGAAACGTAATTTTGACAATTATTGATGTAAAAAAATATATATATATATGTATCTAGGGTTACTTTCATTAGGTTTCTATAATAATTAGCTAAATAAGTATTAATAACTTTAGTAAAAATAAATCTTGCTAAAAGTAAAAAAACACCACAGCAAATATTTTAATATCAAATGGGATTTGTTATTCTTCAAACTATCTACTTTATTGAGTTAACAACGAATTTGCTTTTAAATTCATTAATTATAATGGAAGGAGAATTTTTTAGTTTTTCTTTTGTTTTGAGTTTTTTAAGTGAAGGTTATAATTGGAACTAAAAAATTCATGAAGTGTGTTGTAAGAATATAATTTTATTTTACTATCTTTTGGCAGTACAGTATTACAATGGTTGTCAAAAATGCTTATAGGCTATATATTTTCTAATAAGTTTATTTTTACTGTAAAAATTGTATTTGTTTAGTTACTTCCATAATTTATCTCTAGTAAACTAAAAGAAAAAAGTGTAGTCCCGGCAATCCAAAATAACTGGGACCGAACCCATTTCTGATTACCAAATTTTTCTGATGACATTTTTAATATAAAATAACGTTAATAATATACCTGCCATTAAATACAGTACTTTAGTATTAAATGCAATAAGAGCCTATAATAATAAGAAGGAGATAATCAACCTTTAATAGAAGAGTACATTCATCTGAGACGTACAATGAAACACCATTTTTCAAGACAAAAGTTAGAGTTACTAGCGGATTGATATCAGGCTCAGCCCTACTTTATGCCGTTGCATTTGCCACTAGGCCACATAATCAGCTGACGGAAGTCATGTACATATTTCTGGCGTTCTCACACTACCTTAGACAACACTGTTTCCAATTCCCACTGTCAGTCTCGCATCAACAATTCGAATTCGTGTGTTTACATATCTCAGTTTTGTTGTTTCCATACCATGTCCCTGCGTTCTAGGTATTAGTTGTGAACTTATTTGTTTGTTTGTTATTTATACTATAATATTATTTAACGGGTAACCCATACACGTGCTGCAGCTATCTCACACTACGTTAGGTAGAGCAACACTCTGATGCAACCTGAGTTTTTTTTGTTGTTGTTGATGTTTTTGAGACGCTGCCAAAATTTAGCTTCAAGGGAGTGATATTCTTCTTTAAAGCAACTAATTTAACTAATTTTTTTCTAACCAAAGTAACATTTGAAAAGTTTATTGACACTTAAATACTTTAAATAATATTATCTTGTCATTTTTTAGATATATTGAGTAGTGGTTCTTACAGTAACTGCATTTTTATCTTCCCAGAATCTTTTGCCAATTTCTGTTTCAGATTAAACAGGTTTTCAGATTATTGGGAATCTACTGTATTACCTAATTGGAATCAATATTGAAAATATGACTTTTGATGCTTAAATTTTGTATCTCACTTATGATTTGAATTTTTCCAACTGCACAGCACTAGCAAATCAACCAAGTCATCTATGATTATGATAGTCATTAAAGCAGTGAATTTTGAACAGTCAATCGTGGTACTATAATCTTAAGATTTCAATAAAAAGAATCTGTTCCCTTATTAAGTTTTATTTCGGTCACTGAATAGAAAACAGTAAATTTATATGAATACGGTTTCAAGGATCAGTATTAGCCTATATCAATCAACTTATCATCTTAGTGACCATTTAAAGTTTATTTACTGTATAAATATGGTTTAATATTTTTAAATAATAAAATTCAACTAGCCAAGGCTTAATATGCTTTTTGGCCTTTGGCCCAATAGTCTTACTTCTATTTTCACCGGCTTTGGATCATCTTTTTCAGGCTGTTGAGCTCATTTGGCTATGTCCTTCAAGAGTCATACTTGCTCAACCTCTACGTGGTTCCAGCTAGGCAAAGTCTGTGTCAGTATTTGGCTACACAGCTGATAAAGCGTCTTTTACGCTCCCATAGGTTGAGTGGCAAGGTCATATCTTGATACTTGCAAGGTTTGAGAAGCAGTACACTTTCTTGCCTCTGACCAAAGACAAGTTCCTGTTAAAATCTTTGACAAGAATTTTTGTTTTCTTGCAATTATTTTCTCCCCTCAATTCATCCCACTATCTTGGACCATTACCTTAAAGCGCTGCTGGGAGATATTGATTTCATAAGGGATTACATTGTAATGTAGGAAATTTTAATGCTCCTGGCTATAACTGGAAGTAATGCTCCTTGTAATTGGATACAGCTCTTATTACAAAGCCAGGGTAAATTTTCTGTCAAAATTTATAAACTATCTGAACCTTTTACAACTTAATAGAGATAAAAACGTCCTGGACCTTATCCTCACAAATTCCAGTGAAATAGAGTTATGCTGTAGTTGTAGTAGTATTGCATTAGTCAGAGAAGATAGGAACCATAGTCCTCTTGAAATCCCTGTTCATGAGGTGAGTTGGTTGAAAGACTCTCCTAGTAAGGAATTATTTTATTTTCTCTCTGGAAATTACTTGTGGAAATCACTTTTCATTCTACAACTGGAGGCGCTCTTGTCTGCACTAGTGTTAATACAGCTGCCAAGACTTTTAATTCAGATATTGTTGAGCTTTTAAGATATTTAAGCATTCAGTAGGTACAGATGAGTATGTCCTGATTTGAGGAGAGCTGTTAAATCGCTGCAGAAGAGAGCATGCTCGCAGTGTTGAGAGCAGTCTGAAGTTCAAACCCAGTATTTTTTGGAAATGTATTAAACAGTCTAAGGATGTTCCTCTTCCATCCTGGCAGTGAGCATCGAAAACATGTGTTTTCTACTGGAATTATGTTTATCAAACTTGGGATGATGTGAAATCGAATGTAGAACCTGAAATTATATACCCACCTGAAAAAGGTAACATTTAAGTTGTTGACATTCTCTACATATCTTTTGACTTAGTTCAATATGTCATAAAGAGTTTAAAGACTTGCTCAGCATCTGGCCTTGATAATATTCCATAATTTGTTACCAAAAGAATATGTGATAAATTTGCTCCTGTGCATGTTTCATTGTTTAACTAGATTGTAAACTGGAGAGTTTCCTTTGGTCTGGAAGATAGTATTAGTAACACTGATTCCAAAAAACGACCATGGAATCTGTCTAATTTTAGACCAATATCTGTTTTGTGTGTAGTACCTAAGTTATTTGAAAAGGTTGAACATTGTTTTTGTATAAGAGAGTCTACCACGTTATCTCTCCTCATCAGCATGGCTTCATGAAAGATTGTTGAACTATTGCAGTTACTGGTCCTGCGGTTAAGCATTGAGCACAGGTTAATACAATTTATTTCGATTTTCACATGAAACTGAACAAGTGTTTGACAAGCTTCCTCACCATATTTTTTAAAGAAGCTTCCTTCCTCTGGATTCTCCCAGGACCTTATTCAGTGGATACAATTTTAGCTTTTGGATAGAACATTTAAAGTGCAATTTGGTGGTATGTATTTAGACAACTTTGATGCCAGTTCAGGACTACCATAAGGATCTAACTTTTGTTTTATCCTTTTGTTTGTTTTATCCTCATGTAAACATAAGGACTTTTGTTTTTCTTGTTATTTAGTAATGACTACATATTTCCTGAACTGTGCAGTCAGCTCTGTGCAGACGGCATTAAAATATCTTTGCAGATCGCTAATACAAGAGATCATCTGGCTCTTCAATCTTTTATTGATTTAGTTGAGAGGTGGGCTAAAGACAATTACATGCTGCTGAACCTTTGAAAATAAAACAATGGTGGTTTTGTTTGCACGTAAAACTAATCTGTCATTCTTCTTTTATGACATTAGTGGCTAAAGAAACCAAAGAGAGATGATTTGTAATCTTGGCGTCCTCTTAGATTTCAAGTTGATCTTCTCTGAACTTTTATACTGTATTGTATCAAAAGCTTGGGGAACTTTGGTCCCGTCATGTGGATCACCAGGTATTTCAGTGACATGTATGGTTGTTTAACACTGTACAAGTCCTTGGTTCGAAGTCACCTTGAGTGTACCACTGATATTTGGAATAGGAACCAGGTGTACACAGATGCAGTCGTCAAGGCCTGAAGAGGGAATTCCTCTCATGGATCAAGTTTGGTGAGATGGAAACACGTGCAGAGCTGAATTTATCAACCTTATTACCTTGTCGAGCTGTGACTGACTTAAAAGTTGTTTACAATGTGCTTTATGGCCACACCTGTCCAGTTGAGGATATTGGTCTAAGAGTTTCAGAATCTACCTTTCGCTCAAGAGATCCATTATTTTGTTCATACTTTGGAGTGTGTGATCCAATGGTCAAATGTGCTAAGCATTGGAAACAAGCTTTAGAATCTAGTGTTTTTTGACAACCATAATGACTGGTTTCTAAGCTGTTGAAAACAGCATATAATTCTTGATGGTGTGACTAAATTCACATTCAAGTTAAGTCTCATCTCTCAAGTGTTGCATGTTTGAGCCTCAAGGCTGTTTTAAAAACTTGAGAGTTTAGCTGGTCCAGTGTCATGGTCAACAGGTTAGTTAAAAAAAAAAATTTGGGTGTGCGTCGGACCACACGGTGGAAGTTATACTTCTTTGGCCATTCTCATACACCCACTCACGCACACAAACAGACAGGATATATAAATGAAATATAAGACATTTTTCAATATTATTCAATATATTTATCTTCAATATATTATACGTGACTTCATTATTATATTATACACCTATATTATCATTATCAGTAATTTCTTCGATTAACAATCGATTAATCGATAGTTCTTAAAAATTTGTTCTTACTTTTCAGCGTGACGCGGTTTCTCGACCAACATCCCATCCCAAAGTGTCTAACGGGCGCAAAGAAGTATAACTTCAAAAATTGGGTGTGCGTCGGACCACACGGTGGAAGTTATACTTCTTTGGCCATTCTCATACACCCACTCACGCACACAAACAGACAGGATATATAAATGAAATATAAGACATTTTTCAATATTATTCAATATATTTATCTTCAATATATTATACGTGACTTCATTATTATATTATACACCTATATTATCATTATCAGTAATTTCTTCGATTAAATTTCTTCGATTAATCGATAGTTCTTAAAAATTTGTTCTTACTTTTCAGCGTGACGCGGTTTCTCGACCAACATCCCATCCCAAAGTGTCTAACAGGCGCAAAGAAGTATAACTTCAAAAACTTCATTGGTAACTGCGTAAATGTTCAGATATAAATATTTGTTTTTATTTCATCAACGTTAGTTTAAAATTCAATTGCTGTGTTCAAAACTTTATTCTTTCTCTTTGTTTTGTGTATTTTAACAACAACGGACTTGGCTAGTCAACTCGCTGAATTTTATTCTTACCATTTTCTTTGCTATTATTCCGACTGCCATATTTTAATAAGTGCAGAACTCATTTTGAACCTTCTTATTCCTCACTGGCCAGCAGTTGGAATTGACTATCTCAATTCCAATTCCATTGCTGAGAATATCTTGGAATCGAGAATCGACCCATCCTTTATATGAATAATAAGAAGTATTTTGTATGTTGGATTCACTTTCTATTAATATGTGCATGATTAACTGCTTTATTACAATTGGAACAAATGATTAGGGATAGGCGAATTATAAAAAAATCTCAGATCTGTAGGTTCTTGGCAACAGAGCTCGCAGCAAAAACCGATGGAAGAAGTTGCATTTTTGATTATCATTCCAAGAAATTATAGTGCATTGACGTAACTGTTGTTGAATTTAGGTTTACAACAGTGAATTTTAATGGAGGTGATGTTTTGTTCTATTGTTATATCAATTCAGTCATAAAAATACTTAGTCCCCAAACACTGAGTTGCAACACAGTGTCACTATAGACTTTATGCTTTATTTCAGGCCCTTTGTTTGATGAGATACAACAAGAGTTCGCCAGCTGGGTCAGTCAGGTTATCAGAGCTTACCATAGTGAGGATCATTTAGACTTCAATTGGATGGTAGGCCCCATCCCTATTAGGTAAGTGTGTCAGTCATCTTATGACTAATATATGTAAGAAATGGACAATAACGACTATATATTTAGTGATTGTTATAAATCTGGAATCTCGTATTAGTAAAATGGTAATAATTAATCATCTAAATCATCATTAAAAAACTGACCTCTTTAAGTTTGTTAATTTGGTTTTAATGAAATTTGGCTGTAATAAATGTTGCTGCTGGTTAATTTTATTTTATTTCCATTACTGGCTGGAACCCAATTACAATAAAGTAGTAATTTTATTTTAAAGTGTTCGTTGTGGGTCTTGATAAGAGTCTTTACTGCTTCACTTCCACTAATAAATAATAATATTGCAACCTTTTATATTGCATAACATAACAATTATTTCACAAAATGTTATTTCATAAAACATTGCTTACTTCAACAGTGGTGTTTGTTTAATGTGTTTTCATAATATTGTCATTATATGTATTGTGTAAATTGAGTAGAATAAGTGTTAAATAGTTTATAGAACATTGAGTTGGAGCGTACTGCGCAGAGTAATTTAGAAAAGGTTATTTTAATTTAATAATTCACACAGACGTTCACTTTTAAACGATTTTAGACAAAAAAGGTTTGATCACTAGAAAATGTTACGTTAATCGTGGATCTTGCAGTACCATGAGCCCTAATTGCAGAAGAGTAGCCAGCTGTGTTGAGAAGAGAATTTAAGATTTAATATTCATTGATCGCCTGCTTGAAGGAAAGAGAGATAGGGACAGGATTGTAACAATCATTCAGGATTGTGCAGACCTAACGACCTTTGGACTGAACCAGCTGACGATGCAGTAAGAGCAGTTTACCAACGACCACTAAAATGAAATCCTTTGCTATTATACTCTATGTGATAATATAAACTACAGAACTGCGGTCAATCGTCGCATCCTCCCCCCCCTATTTGTTATTTTTGGTACACTCCCCCTTAATTTGGTGGTTAAAAAAAGGTACGAAATGTTGATGTAGTGTGCTATGTGAGATGCTAAAGGTAGATTGGAGGGGTAGGTATACTCCATATTAATGCTCTCAATCCCAGACAAATCTAGAAACTACTTAAGCTGGAGTAGGACTACGATCTACGGCCCCTTCATTGCCCCAGCTCACATAAATACCCTTCCTAAACCAATAGGACCAAGACAACTCACAAGTGAACAGTTGCTAACCTCCATACCTCTGTATTATTTCGTTCAGTTCATTCCTGCAAAAAAAAAAAAATAAATAAATAATTAAATGGTAAAGGAAGGAAGAACAAACATTACATCAAATCAAATGTTTTATTGCCAGAACATAACAATGAATAGTAATCGTCAGATTAGTTCTAAGATTTTAACAATCACACCACATTCGTTTTGGGGGGGGGGGGTTTGCATTATTTATATATATATTTTTAAAATTATTTTTACTATTACTTCTCTTGCTTTAGTCCTTACCCTCCAAAAGGGCATGGCCATGACGGAATCCTGAAACCCCCTCCCAGCCGTCAGGGAAGGTTGGGACCTCCCCCCCCCCCCCCCCCCCGGTGACCAAGCAGAAGGCCAGGTAGCATGACCCCCTTGGTCAGCTGTGAGACAATAAAAATACAAGAGCAGAACCCATAGTGAAATGCATTTATTATGATTACAACTATTATTTATATTTCAATTTAAAATTTGTAATGTAAAATTTGTAATTGTTATGTTAGAACTTTGACAGACGAGACCGCATTTACTGCAAATTAAATGGATTATAAAAAAAAAAAACTACAGCAATTTTACTGTAGATAGGATTTAAAAGGTCGAAATTACTGAGAAAAAAATCTTATTTTTTTTAATTTTTAAATAGGTAACGTCAACGTTGTTAATTACCAGTTGTGCCAGATGTTGCATTTTGAGTCGCTTGTGACTCACTTAAACAGAGACAAAACAAATAAAGATTCGCTGTTGTCACAACAAAGGATGGCTTCTTTTGCTAAAGGGTACTCTGTGAGAGGTTTTTGGGAAATCTATACTTGAGAGTCTGGAGTTCTATAGTCAAAGGTTATAGGTAAAATTTGAAATTAGTAAATGTAAAAATGTGCTGTAAATTTCAACATTATGTTAAGAAATAATACTGAAATATTCATGGACCCTCATAGGTTTGTTAACTTGAATATGCAAACAAAAAGCTCTCCCGAATACACATTTATCCACAACCAACAAGGTATATGACAACAATATTATTCAAATTACTATTCCCTAATTAGAGTTACTAATGCCCTAACAGCAGTACTCTTCTATGGCTTCACTATAGCCTAAGATAAACTGAATGATGGGCTAACCCTAACTTCCTGTCTTGTCAAATATGCTGATACTGTAGCCTATGACAAACAGATCAGGAAACTTGTTCCAATACAAAACTTGGACAATAATTGTAAAAATTTACAAACAACATGAATATAAGCCTAATAATAAAGAAACATTAACCCTTCTTTCTGATAGAATTAAATTGACATAGGCTGACATTAAAACATAACAAACCCCTAATTACTACTGATACATTACTTGAACATATTAACTTTGAACAACCCTATTTATGAGAAAATTATGTATATGAATATATATCAATGCCTAACCAACAAATGACGATATACTATTCCTAGGACTAAATGACTTAGCGCAAAAATAGTGAAAAGAAAGAAAGAAAATAGGAAAGAAAAGCGTAGAGAAAAGCAGCTAGTGTAAATGTAATGGAGTAGTACTAGGATTCTCACAGCGACTGTTGCCCTGCGAACTTCAACCCCGAAACAAAATAATATACAAAAAAGGTAAATTAGTCCGCAAGGAGTTTAGTTTAAAAGAAAGATACAACAAACAGCCTATTGCAGAAAACCATCCCCGTGTAGTGTATGGAAGGGAGGTAACTCCCAGCCACCCTGAACCCACCATGAAGAGGGAAGAACAAGCATGCTACACCCCTTAGCCATCCACAGCGAGGAACAGGACGACTGAAAGTCCACCTCAAAGAAATATATTGGTGTGAAATTCTCTAGGAAGAAAGAAAACTTAAAACTTAATGACTAATATCACTGGTGACTGGACTGTGGTGCTGTGGTATTGAATTTCCTGTTACAGGCACAAATATTTGTACGGGCCGTAATATTTTTTTTAATGAGAGACATGTGCCGTTCTGACTATTCTTCCGGTTTTTGTGCACTTTAATGAAATTGTGACCGGTGATGTGATTTCAAAAACAATTAAAGGTTGTGACCACAGAAGCAGTAAGTTTTTGGACACTTGATTTCCCGCATTGCTTAAGTTGAATCTCCTAAACAAGACCCTATCACCAGAATTAAAGTTTACATTCACATGATCCCTGTTATAATTCTGTTGCACACGATTTCTAGCTTTCTGCAACTGGACTAGCTTTGCTTGATTTTTTGTTTTATTAACCCCCAAGTGCTCTTCCCTTTTAGAGTGTTAATGCAAGAGACAGTTCTTGGAACCTCTTCTAAAGAATAAACCATTCTGACTCCAAAAAAAAAACTAATTCCAATTAAATTAAAAACAGGTATTTTAATTATTAATAAAACACAGTGTATCCCCTTAAATGAACAAATTATGTATAGATAAAACAAAATTATAACCTCAAATCACTTATTGCCACAAAAGTAGTTGACAAAAGCACTGAATTGAGTGTCTACTGATTGTAGGCTAATAAATTCTTATTTAGATATTATTAAATTTTAAACTAAAGAAAAAAAGACTGAAGAAAAACCCCATCTAACCCATAAGCAGCAAAATATCATCAACAAAATATAAATAAATAAATGATTGAGGCACTGATTTATTCTTAGGTTATTTGTCTACTAAATACAAAATAAATACAAAATTCTACAGTAGGCCTACTGTTGAAGAAAAAACTATAAACACTCGAGTTTAAAACATCACTGTAAAGAAACTAATTACACTAAAAAAATACAAATGACATTAAATGTGTCCTTGCTTATTCCTGCGCTTTTGATTTTAAAAGGAAAATTTTTATCTTTTTTTTAATCAGAATAAAAAAAGAGTGTGTTTTGTAACGCTCTTTACCGAAATGTCGACTTTAAAAATTTCTACAATAAAACCCCTGGTCAGATTATATTGAAATTTTTCTCTATGCTGTTCTAAATGATTCAATGAAAGTAATCTCAATAATGTCTAAACTATTCTACCTGCTCAATTAGTTCACGACCATCAGTAATCCTAAGAAAAACTGGTACTTTCAAAACTAAAATTAGTGACGGTCCTACATTTCTAAATAATACAACTATTAATGATTTGAATAAACCTAAGGTTCTATTATCGAAAGCACACGACAAAATGTCATTTGTGCCTGTGCTCAGAAAAATAATTAATTTGGAAGTTTGAAATAAATGGTGAAAAATTTCATGATCTTTAACTAATTTCTTGCATGTAGCCATATTCATACCGCCCCTTGCTACATATAATTGTTGAGATATGTGCCATACAAAATTGAAGAATCTAACCCCTTGAGAATCGCCGCAGAATAAAATTGCAGGCCTATCCTGATCTATTGAGCTACTGGCCATAGGCTAACCTCACTAGGCCTAGCCCAAAAAAAATTGACCAAAGTCTATATAAAATTGAATTGAAATTAAAAAACAAATTAATTAACCCCCAATAAATCAGATAATGAATAATTAACCTCAACATAAAGCTTGTACTAGGCCAACTACTAAAATTAACAGGCTACGTTAACCTGTCTAATAACCTGAATTCAAGCCTTTTCTTAATGGCAAGGATCAACCTATTGCAGGCAAATTGAATACAAAAAACAGCAAATAAAAAACATTATTACTATAAAATGCAATTTAAAAACCTAACAAATGAATTCATAAAAAATATTAGTCTTTAGCCTATAATTTAGAACTGAAATAGCCTATTCTTATCTGAACAACACTCCCACGATGTAGTTTGTTTCCTTTTGTCTCAATTATTTTATGGTCTTCTTCTGGACTATTTAATTGATTTCATAATTAATTTACACTCCCGAATCAAATTTAAATAAAATGGCTTGGCTGCCTCGACAAGCACATGGTGCTGGGATTGCTCTACTACCAGAGTTGGAGAGTACTGGGCAGAGTAATTTAGAAAAGGTGTTTTAATAAATTAATTCTCGCGGACGTTCACTTTTAAACAAATTTAGAATAAAAAGGTTTGATCACTAGAAAATGTTACGTTAATCGTGGATCCCACAGCACCACAAGCCCTAGTTGCAGAGGAGCAGCCAGCTGTGTTGAGAAGAGAATTTAAGATTTAATGTTCACTGATCGCCTGCTTGAAGGAAAGAGAGGGACAGGATTGTAACGACCATTCAGGACCTAACGACCTTTGGACTGAACCAGCTGGCGATGCAGAAAGACCAGTTACCAACAACCGCTTAAATGAAATCCTTTGCTATTTTACTCGATGTGATAATATAAACTACACAACTGCGGCCAATCGTCGCAGACTTGTATATATTGTGTTAATATAATAAATGTTATTGTGTTAATATATTTATAATGGCCAAATCGAATTATGCAAATTTTGATTTGTTTATGGATGTATTTGATAGCTTTTTGGATGCATAATTTTCAACAGTAGTTGTTGAGGTTGAAGAAGACGAACTGAAGGATATTATTTTACATATGATAAGTGAGAGTAACGATAATTATTGAGTCGGACTTTGAACAGAATCAGACTTTGTTGAAAAAAAGCAGACATGTATGCCAATAAAAAGATTTAATATTTGTCCCCATAGTCCAGGCTGTCAAGATGAAATAACATAAACCTACAAGATTCCAAAGCCTCCCTTGGTGTTATAATAAACATGGGCATAATTCTGATGAATTATATTGAGAAATACTTTAGTTCAAAATTAGAATCACAAAATTTATTTTTTCAGCAATTTATTTTCAAAAATTGAGTCTTTTGGCAACTTAATTTTACACGGTGATCAATAATAATTCATAATTTAATGATAAAGGACATGGTAACACTAGAAAAAAAAAATCTAATGCAACCCGTCGTTGATCATAAAAGTAAGACAAGTAAATTATTTTATATGATAAGTAGTAGTGTTGCTGTTGATGAATGCCCTATATCCTTTAAAGACAAAGTAAGCTGTAGGATATACTGTCCTCAACCAGCAAAGTTTGCCAAGAATCTCTTTGTTATATCAGATTGTGTAAATTGTTATTTGTATGACTTTATTCCATACTTTGAGAAATTAGAAATCATATCCCATTCAACCCTTCTGAAAACTGCACAGATAGTCAAAGCTCTGTATCATTCAGTTATTTTTAAAAATCCAGCAAACCAGCGACTGGCTTACATGTGTACACAGATCTCTATTACATTAGTCCTGCTTGTACAACAGAACTGTTTGTATTACGTTGTTTCTTTATGGGCTCTGTTATGCCATCAAGAGTGGGAATGACTCCTAATCTAAAAATGAAAACAAAAATAATTGCAGATGGGGATGTCCTTACTCAAAGAAAAGATAGTATAGTGGTGATTTCATGCAGAGATAAAAGAACTGTAATAATGCTAACTACAATCAATAAAAGTAATAGGTCTGAGGTAACTAATGTTCAAAGTAGTGATGGGTCGGTTCCATTTTTTTTTTCTGTTCCAGTTTGGTTCTGTACTGAAATGGGTTCTCTGTTCCCGGTTCTCAGTACTGAGTACTTTTTGAGAAAGTCTCAGAAAATTTTTCTAATACCTTTACGACAGTGAATCAACAAATTATGTGGAATTGGTCAGTAAAAGCAGTGCATAGTATACTGGCCATTTCTCCAATATGAAGTATAATACACCCTAAAAATCTATAAAATTACATACAATATTTCCAATAACTAGAGAATTGATAACATTTTAGAGAGTAACATTTTATTTATTCTCAGGGTATGTTTGTTTACACTTTTTGCACAAAAAAGTATTTACTTTAAATTTTAAAAAGTATACAATTTTGTTAAATGTAATATAATGCTCAAATGAGTATGCAATTGAAATTTACCTTGAGAAAATTACAAAGCTTATAAGCCTAGAGATAATTGAAAAATAACATGCCATTTTAGGTCTGGTTTAATAATAAAATTTATTAAAAACAAATCACAACAATTGTTGACATTACCACTGCTAAATTTAAGACGTTAATGTAATTGTAGTACGTCAAAAATAAACAGCAAAAACAAATATTAATATAATTAATTTAAAAAAATTATTTATATTAACTATTGAAAAAAACTAGTTTTATTAACTATTGCTTCTTTTCTCAATTGGTAGTAATACTGAATTAAGAAAATACAAATGCTACTCACATTCATAAAAAACTATACAGCCAATAATACCATAAATGTTTTTATAAATTACAATATACATTTTGTTTTAAATTTGAGAAATAATAAACTATTTTGGGTCAGTAAATGTTAAGTTAATGCAATTTTAAACATTGATCCAAATTAAGACTTAAAAAAGTAATAAAAATAAAATGTAACTATTTTAGAGTAAAAATGTTAAAAACTCATTTTGTTTAGTTTTTTAATTTTTTTATTTACATTACATACACCATTTACATGAAATAACTATCAATATGATAGGTAAATTGTCAACAGGTCAAAGCTTAAAACTATATTAAAACTAAGTTACAGTAGTTCAAACTCTCCAAAGAATATCATCAAATAGACACTATTAATCAGCATCTAGGTACTCCTGTACACTATAAAAACAATGCCCAGACAGATAATATATAGTTAAAGTTTTAAATTTTACTGGTGACAGTTCAGAACGGATTTCTATTGGAAGTTTGTTGTATAAACAAATGGAAGAATAGAATGGCATTTTTTCAAAGAATACTTTTTTATGAACAGGAAATTGAAAAAGGTTTGAATTACGTGTACTATATTGATGGATATGATTATGAGAAAAAAATACGATAAGTTATTTTTTACAAAAATTAGAGACTGCAAAATAAATAGACATGGAACAGGAAGATTATTTAAAATTAAAAAAAAAGGTCTACATGAATCTCTAGTTGATGCTTTCATAATTAGTCTAATGATTTTTTATTTTTTATTTTTTTGAACTTATTTGAGAATTTCCCCAGAAAAGAATGCCATAATTCAAATGGGATTGGACATAGGCAAAGTATACCTGCAGCATAGTTTTTAAGTCCACAGCATTTGACAATGTCAGTAGCACATAATATGCCTTACCGGTATTTAATGTGCATATCAAATAATTAATGTGATCCACCCAGGTGAAACTGCTATCAAGCTTCACTCCTAAGAACCCACAAGACTTAACACATATTGTTGAGGTTCGTAAGTAAGAGCTATCAGAGAAAGGAGACTTTTTATAATTATCATCAAACCATTTAATCATATTGAGCATATTTGCATCCAGATGGGATAGTAAGATGTCTTTTTCCTTACTTGAAACAACCAAAGAGGTGTCATCAACAAACAAGACAAGTTTTGAATCTTTAACAGCTAAGTGAAGATCATTAATATAAAAAAGCAGAGGTCCAGGACCGATCCCTGGGGACTCCAGATTGAACATTGCAAAAGTTGCTTACATCATTTTTATGAAGCTTCACTCTTTGTTTTCTATTATTTAAATAACATGTTAATAAATTAAAAGCCTTACACTGAAAGCTGTAATAAGACAGACTTAACTTGAGAAAAAGCTTGAGTAAAATTTCCAAACCTTCACAGTTCTACCCGCTAAACAAATGTGCACCATATATATGAATTTCATCTTGAAAACTTAAAACTTTGGTGTATTGGAAGCCAAAAAATTGAAATTTTTGAAAATGTTGAATTTTTTAATACTGATGTTATATATTCAAGTGGGTTATCAAATTAACGTTAGTTTTCTCCTGAATCCAAATACAGCATCAGGTTTTGAAAAGGGCAAATATTAAGGGGTATATGCCCCCAAAACAAAATAAAACGTCCTAAAACCAGAATAAGGGTAATACTAAAATAAAACAGCCAAGTGGGGTTTCAAACTTTATACAAATTTATTTCATAAATCACATAGTACCAATATATTTTGTTTAAGGGCTCTGCCCCCCTCCCAAACAAATAAAAAAATAAGCTCCAAAACCCAAAATTGGGTAATGTTAAACTAATACACTCAAGTGAGGTATCAGATTAAAGGTATTCTTCTCTTTAGAACTAATTTAGTATCAGATTTTAGAAGAGACTCTACTGCCCCAAAAACCAAAATTCATAGTCATACTGCTTAAAAATCGTGGCGAAGCAGTTGGCCGATCTTCCTCATGAGGTGACATGCAGAGATCCACTGTAGTAGAGTGCCTTGGTGAAGCCGCAGGCTGAAGTTTTCCCCGCGAGGCCGTAGGCAGAGTTCTCAAAGGAGCCGGTAGGAAAGCGTCTTGGCGAGGCCATAGGCCAAGTTTTTCAAAGGGACTAAAAGTAGAGTTTCAAGGTAAGGTTGAGGCCGAGCTTACTTCACGAGCGCAGCTAGTGAACGGGGTTGGCATGCAAATCATGCAGGGGTTTCCCCTAGTTACTTTATAAAAATTGGCTTTAAGTAAACAGCAAAAATGTTTTATTTCTTAGTTTGGCTCTGTGGCAACATTATCAAAAATGGAATGGGTGTGCTTAGGGTTAATAGTATAAGTAATAAGGCATGTTATACGAGCATTCATTTAAATTAGTTATTATTAATACATTTTTGTTATTTAATTTTAGGAAATTTGTTATGTAAGACCATTATTGTTTGTTTATTTTCATGTCTGATTAATAATTAATATTTTATTAACTTTCCTACTGATTAAAATAATGCTGTAATTTTTTATTTGAACCAAGAGTTAAAAACATGAATTTGGATTGCTATAGTGACAAATTAGGAAAGGAGCTTGTGACTCGCTACCATGTGTATGGGATGGAGACTAGTGGAACTTTCTATACGGATTCTAATGGTCGAGAGATGCTCCAGCGAGATCGAAACAAACGTCCAGCTTATCACGTCCACCTACTGGAGCCAGTAGCTGGAAACTACTACCCTGTAACTACTCGTATCTCCATCAACGATACCAACCTGAGGTTGTCTGTGCTCACTGACAGAGCTGAAGGTGGCACTAGTCTCAAGGATGGTGAAATAGAACTAATGGTGAGGGTCATTACTATTCTCAATGGATGTTTCCAGGGCAGTTTTTGTAAATTAATTGCATAAAATAAAGCTTAAGGTTTTTTTTAAACTTGGCTTTGCAGTGGCTATCAAGTAATGAAAGGTTGGAATAAGACTGTAGTCGTATGTGTCCACAGGGTGAGTTGACCCTCTGTAGTCGAATGTGTCCACAGTGTGGGTGGGAAGGTCAAATATAGCCGTGTTCATAGGTTAGATATGTGTGTGTCATTAATCATTAATAGCCTACCCATCCACTCATACACGTACAGTAGTAATAGAATACATGTGCAGTAGTAGTGTAATGCAGCCCATTCCTAAGAACTTACGTGCATGAGCCCAACCACTACTCTGATAGTATAAAGATAAACAATGTGTTAATCAGTAGAATAAGTTTTTACATTTTTCTAAGTTTTTGCATTTGTTTCATAACTATTCAATAAAATTTACTTATTTCAGTTCCATTTATATATATATATATATATATATATATATATATATATATATAAATGTAAAATTTATAATAATATTAAAGTTTCAATAAAGTAGTGATCATTTTATTTAAACCTTGCCAATTTATTTTCATTGAAATTAAATTCAGCCATTACAGATGCCAATTTTATTAAAAGTTGTGATTTTTGTAAAATTTATAACACAGTATTGAACAAAGTGATATTAGTAATAAAATTGTAACAGCGGAATCACTAATTTGGTCATAAACATAATAACTATATAAAAAATTTACCTTTTTGAGCTAAGTTGCTATATCAAAATGTAATTTTGATAAAATGCAATAATCTTGAAATGTAATGAAAAATGTCTTTAATCTTGAAACAAAATGGAAAATTTCTTCATCATATTCCATTAAAAAATGACGAGGTTAGGACTAAAAATGGTGAGACATCTATTACACTTAACTTTAATCAAATAAACAATTTACATTATTTACCCTTCATAAATAAATAATAAACTTTCAGTTGATCAGTAAAAATGTAAAAGTAAATAAATAAAGTAATAGTTTTTTATCATTAATGAATTAAATAATCTTAATACTAATCCTGGTATAGTTGTTTTATTTACTGACTGGAAACGGCACTAGTGACCTAGTCTGTCGGGTCGGGGTAGCTGTTGCATGCAGTATGTCACACGATATTTTTGGCTGGAGTCGACAGTTTGGTTGGGCCTGACCAAACCCTTCTCTCTGTAGTTGGATGATCAGACCCCTACTGCCATGTTCGACCTCGCCTAGTGTACTTTAGTTCTAAGAACCCACACTAAATAAGGAGTGGAGAATGGGTAATAAAGGTATCCTACTGCTGAGTGACAATGACCAAGAAACATGAATCATGTTGACTATTCCATAGAAATACTTCCCCATATGCTAGATACCAATTTGATAGCATAAACCATGCATGTAACAGAAAAGAAAAATGTGACGGTCAAAGAGCTGACACACTGCTTAGTGTGATCATTTTCAAAATGAATTTAAAGGTGAACTTTTGTGATTCCTAGTAGTTTCCACACGGATGGATGGTAATCATGGAAGTAGTTGAGATGTTGGTGTTAAGAGGACAGAACAAAGTTTATCACTTACAATCTCCATAACACAGCCCCCAAGTAGCTGGACTACACTACAGTGCTGACTTAATAAAAATTTATAACTATAATTCACTTTTGGAATGGTCCAAAACTGGTAGTGGTCAAATCTGTGTTATGAAAATGGTTTCAGTAGGATGTGGTTTCCTGAGTTTTGTTAGTATCCCCCCATTGTTATTTAATCAACTAATTGCTATTTTGAAAAATATCACTTGCATCATTTTTTCAAAATAAAGTATATGTGAATCACACAGATATGCCAGCATTTAGTTCAAATCACCTTTTATTATTTTTTCTCTTATTTTTTAGCTACACCGAAGAATATTACATGATGATGGGTTTGGAGTTGAAGAAGCATTGAATGAAGAGGCGTATGGTCAGGGACTAGTGGCACGGGGCACACATTTTTTGATGGCTGGCCCATCAGCAGCAGAGAGGATGTTTGCACAAAGTCGACTGTTAGCTGTTCAAACGTACTTCACTCCTACCACTCTCAGCCTAAGTGAGTGGCAGACCGTATACAACACAGAGGTTGGTACTTAACTAATAGTGAATTAATATTACTACTAAATTATTTTTGAACCTACCAAGTTATTTTTTCCCAAGCTACATTTTTATTGTGGTAGGAAGATTATAGAACTATAGAGAGGGTTTACTCAATGGCATTTCGCATGCTCAGTTTTTGGCCTGCTATCTGTTGGTCAGGCTGTGAAGCTTAGGTGTTTTACTAGTGGGACAGTGCTGCTGTCGTCTGGAGTAGATAAACAGAGAACTACTAAATAATGAAGTGTCGAGACAAACATTGGCAATTAACTAATGAAGTGTCGAGACAAACATTGGCAATGTGTTATTACGTGTTCTCTGCAGTCTGCACTGCCTGGACAGATGACGTTGGTTTTATCCTGTAACGGGGTTTTGAGTTTTATTTACGGTTCACTTGGTTGTGAGATGCAAGTACTGTTAATGTTAACATTTATTTTTTAAATTATGATTATTTATAAATAAATGTAGAAAATGGTCAGAAATAACTAAAATTATGTTGCAAATATTTATTACTGAAGAATAATATAAATAAGTGTTAAATGTTTCCAAAAAACTTAGTATTACATGAATAGTTGAATAAAACATTGTAAAATGAAGCAGTAATTGTAAAAAATCTTAAAAGCACATCGTAAATTAATCAATATACCAAAAAAACTGTCATTGGTTTTATTTTACTTAAAATAAATATAAAATCAGTCAAAGGTCACTAAATAACCAAATATTGATAAGCTAATGCTTTTGTAATGAAATTAAATATACAAAAGCTAGTAAATTAAATATACATGATCTATATACAAAATATGTAGCATCTACCATGTAGACACTGCAGCACTCAATGGAGTACTTTAAAGTTCCACTAAACAAATAAAAATCATAAATTTCAAATTTTGTATTTAATAATGTGAAAGCTTAATAAGTGAATATATGAAGTTAATATATTTTACTTCGTTGTTATGTTGCAGTGGTCTGGACTTAAATCAGCTCTGCCAGACTGTGTGCAGATACTCACCTTAGAACCATGGAAAGAATCCAGTTTTCTACTCCGATTAGAGCATATCTTAGAAGCAAACGAGGATCCCTCAACAGATGAAAGATCTGTCACTGTTAACCTTCAGGTATTAAGAGGTTGCCATCAACTATATAAATAGAAAAACGTCAATGGAACATTATTTCACCTGTTTAATATTGCCGAACATCTCGATGAAAGATGCGACCTTCTAGTATGAGAAATACCAGTGTCTCTGTTATTGAAAATTATTTTGAACTAGATCTTAATGGAAAACATGTCCCAGCCTAGCAGGTTCTAACATGAATTTAATATAAATTTTCCTGAAATGTATGTTCAAATTTTCTAATCAGTACCTTGAACATGTAAATCTAGGGTAACTAGCAGCTCAAACTAAATTTCAGCAAGTCAATCATTTGTTTCACATAAATCTTAGTTATGTTTTTTACTTACAGCATCGATATTATGTATATTATAATAATTTATTCCCATTACAATTAGAAATTGTACAGTTTAATTAAGAAACATAAGTGATGTTGTGAAAGTTTGCTGATTGTTTACAGTATATACCAATACTACTTACAGTATATATTTATTGCTGCCTTGGTAAGTAAGCAATGTCTGTTAGTGTTAACGGCACCAAAATAGTTCGATGATGGCTGTTGCATGTAAAGCCCCCTCCCCACTTCTCGCCCAGCAATGTTGTCAGATATAAATTAATTGAAAATTATTAATAATATATCAAAACATATTTTGCAGTAAATAAACATCATCATTTGTTATTATAAATAAATTTACTTGTTTTGGTTATGTAACTTGACGTTCTACACAGCTTCGCTCCTCAAGCTAGCGCATATGCAGAGCAATGCCAATTCACACCGAGACAAATACTTGATGCGTTGGGTATTGATATCGTAACTACTCATTTATTTTGGGTGTAAAAAGTTTCTTATGTTCAGGTTAAGGCACAGATTTGGTTTCTTATAGAGACACCGATGAGCTAACCCCTCCTCCCCCCCCCCCACACTACTAGGTAGGAAGGTCAGAGCGACGGTAAAAGTGGATCAAGGTCTGCAGACCACTGCAGCTACCCTAGTTTCCTTATTAACCGAGGGTTGGGGGAGTGTAATACTGTTCCTCGAATGAACTCGGGAGTGCGACTGAGTCTGGGAGCTGGAAAGGACCTAGGCCAGCGTTACGTACAGAGTTGTATTACTAATATGGTAAGATTTGCTTGACCACGATAAAGTAGCTAAATAGTGGATTTGAAGTCCCATTAACCCATTAGCGTATTTATTATCTATTAGCGTAGTTATTATCTAAAGCTAGAGTAGCCAAGTTATTTTAGTTCGGCGTCCGTGACTAAATAAAACTTAAACATTTCATAGCTCCGCTCTGTGATATAGCACTGTGGGCTTAAACAGTTTCATTTGTCAACTAGCGTAAATTAAATAGCTCCGCTCTGCATCATAGCAGTGTGTGGGCTTAAACTGTTTCATTTGTCAACTCGTGTAAATTAAATAGCTCCACTCTGTCTTGTAGCATTGTAGGCTAATAATAAACTTAAATTTTGAAAGCTCCACTCTGTGTTATAGCACTGAGGGCTTTTTGTGTTTCAACGCTGATTTAAGGAGGCAACGAGCAAAACGACTCAGTTCGGAAAAAGATTTTAGGTTGCTTAGGGTTGGACGATGATGAGAGGCCTGTGAGGGTGAATTGTACCTAGTCATTTACTGAGTCTAATTCATTCTAAGTGAATCCGTCACATGTATACTCGATTACTGAATCCTGGATTTACCTCCCTGAGGCATCCGGTGAATAAAATCAAACGGGGGTTTAGTTAAGGGAAAAATAAATGGAATTATTACATAAAATAATCGACCTTGATGAAAGGGCCTCACAATGTTAACAATATTGACATAAACATAACCTTCATTTCAATGCAAATAAGTGTTCGGTACTCTCTAACATTAACTTTCTTAAATATAACTATGAATAAGTACAAAGATGAGTATATTTAGTTAATGCTTTTAGTTGTTTAAAAATATTAATTTATGATTTTTTTAAATTCTAATCCTACGCCAGTGTCATTTTAAAATAATTAGTAAATTTTATGTTTTTGAGGGATGAACGGTGTATGAATTTAATGTTTTAAATGATAAGAAATATACTTACCTGATATCTTTTATGGCTTATGTAGTTTTGTCAGGCACATAATAAATCAATAATATTATATTCTACGTATTTAAATCATGTTCTTACTGTCGGATACAAAAAACAATGTATTCGAGTTTGAACCTCTGCTAGAAAATAAATACCGGTACTCATCCGATTTCGTTGTATTGTACACCAAAATTTAGCTTATAAAATTATTTGTATTGTAATTTCATATAACTTAAATATTTTTTTTGAAGACTTAAGAATTTTTTATAGTAGGTAGAATACAAAAATACACAAAAAGTTAGCACTTTTGGAGTAAAGCTCAACTTTAAAATTTTCTAAAACAAAAAGTACTAAATATAAGTCAGTGAAACTTAACCACGTGTGAAGAAGGTTGTTTTTTGTAGTCTGTCCAAATTCTAGAATCTTTACCCTTTTACAACATTTTCTGTTGTAATCTTTGTAAACCCTTGCAATCTTAAAAATGGCTGATCGTACAAACTTCCAAAACAGTTCAAAAATACCGTATTGAAAAATAAAGTAAGAATATAAAACGGTAAGTGCGATAAAAAAATCTTGCGTTTTTATATCACATGATAATTCAATAGACATCGATGTGCGCTCATGTCACTTGTATGTCATTGTGCTGGCCACGTGTTTTTACTACGGCATAAAACAATATTCGTTAAAACTATATTTTATAAATGTTTTTACTTAATAATTCGATGAATATTTACTCAATTCTTAGTAAAAATTATACTAAGGGTCCTTCCGGCTCGTTAGAAAACTACTTTGGCAAATTTATGAAAAGTAAACCATCTAGAATCTTACTGGTACCTTGCTGTATGAGCAATCGGCAAATGTATATTTATTGGCGTAAATATATAAACACACACGCATGCGCGCGCACACACACACACCGTTTTAATGATTTGTTTTTAAAGGAGTTCTTCCCAAAGCTTCTATGATAGAGACCCAATATTAATTGTATTGAGCTCATCAAATTGCAAAATAGTCTACTTCATATAGCCAGCAAAATAATTTTTTTATTGTATAAGGTACGTCCAGAAAGTAAGTTCCGTTTCCATTTATATCCGCTGCAGCTCTGCGATCGCAGTTCCGCGCATGCGCGGCAGATGCTCTGTATCAAGGAGAAGAAACGTGCGCCATTTTGAGATCGCTGTCAGTCTCGTACGCTTTGTTGTGCTTGTTTAAAATGTCGGTGTTGATCGAAAATCCCGCCGCTTGTGAAATCAGATCCGTGATTCGTTTTCTGAATGCTAAGAAAGTGAAACCGATTGACATTTATCGGCAAATTTGCGAGGTTTACGGACAAAATGCGATGAGTGATTCAATGGTGAGAAGATGGGTCCGACAGTTTAATGAAGGACGTAATGAAGTGCATGATGAAGAACGAAGTGGGCGTCCATCTTTGATTACAGAAGAACTGGTTCACACGATTGATGAGAAGATCAAGGAAAACCGTAAGTTTACAATGAGTGCTCTCGCTATGGAATTCCCCCAAATCTCACGATCATTAATTCATGAAATTGTTACCGAAAAACTGAAATTTCGAAAACTTTGCTCACGTTGGGTACCGAAAATTCTTACTGAGCAACACAAAACACAACGGATGGGTAGTGCACTTCAGTTTTTGAACCGTTATGATGAAGGCGGTGAAGATTTTCTGTCACAGATAGTCACAGGAGATGAAACTTGGGTTTCTTATGACACCCCAGAAACTAAGCGGCAATCAATGGAATGGAGGCACACTTCATCTCCAGCAAAGGTTAAGCCGAAACAAATCTTGACACCTCGAAAAATCATGTGCACAGTGTTTTGGGACAGGAAAGGCATCTTACTGATTGATTTCTTACCGCGAGGTCAAACAATCAATGCAGAAGTTTACTGCGAGACACTGAGGAAATTGCGCCGCGCAATACAGAATAAGCGCCGAGGATTTCTGTCCAAAGGTGTTGTTTTTCTTCACGACAATGCACGACCACACACTGCAAATGTGACGAAAAACCTCATACAGGGATTTGGCTGGGACGTGTTTGACCATCCTCCGTACAGCCCTGACCTCGCTCCTAGTGTCTTTCATCTGTTCTTACATCTGAAGTCTTTCCTTGGCGGTCAACACTTCAACGATGACGAAGAGCTGAAAGAAAATGTTTCCAAATGGTTGAAGACACAGGCGGCAACCTTCTGTGAAGAAGGCATAGAAAAACTTGTGCCACACTATGACAAATGTGACGAAAAACCTCATACAGGGATTTGGCTGGGACGTGTTTGACCATCCTCCGTACAGCCCTGACCTCGCTCCTAGTGTCTTTCATCTGTTCTTACATCTGAAGTCTTTCCTTGGCGGTCAACACTTCAACGATGACGAAGAGCTGAAAGAAAATGTTTCCAAATGGTTGAAGACACAGGCGGCAACCTTCTGTGAAGAAGGCATAGAAAAACTTGTGCCACACTATGACAAATGCCTGCAAAATTTCAGCAGTTATGTAGAAAAGTAGTTTAAGAGTTGTAGATTTTAGTGCAATAAATATTTTTTCTGTATCTGTAGACAAATTATTTTTATTACCAAATGGAACTTACTTTCTGGACGTACCTCGTAAATTTGTTTCCACTGGATCAAGGGTTGGAAAATATTCAGCAGGAGGACAGCGTTTGAGCAGTGAACATTTGAGATTGGAAATGCTTTGAGTATAGTCTTTTGCAATAAATTGGATGATGTTGTTCAATTCCTTTTAAAATAATTATTAATATAGAATTTATATCCACTTCAGTTTTATCATCCCTTGCATCAAGTTCTTGATTTCAAGTTTATTTTACTTGATTATGGGATTCTAAACATGTTGAGTTTTGTATAACTAACTTATTTATAATCCCATAGTCAAGTAAAATAAAGTTGAAACCAAAGAGCTTGATGTAAGAGATGATAAAACTGAGCTGATTATTAATCTTTGCCAGTGTGGTGGCTCAGTGACTAAGGCTTCGGTCTGTGGAGCGCAAGGTCAAATGTTCGAATCCCCACTGAACCAATGGTCGGTACTTCACTTGTTGTATAAAGTTCACGCACAGGCCTGTAGGCCCAAGTGAACTGGTGAGTGAAGTTTTCATTAAAAAAAAAATAATAATAATAATAAAATAAATGTCTCAGAATATTTGTCATATTAATATTCTGACAAATATTCTGTCAGACTAGATTAATCACTAACTGTAATATAGATGCTTAGTAATATTACGCATCTATATTAACACATCTACTATACATGTTATTATTTTTTAATATATCTATATATAGCAGATCTTTTTTAACATCTGCTATACATATTGCATACTCATGCTATACATATCTGCTGGTATGTATAGTATGGGACATTTTGACAATACCCAGCTTGTGACTAAAACCTGCTTAATGTCAAATTATCTGCCCTTCATGATTTTCCTATTTTCTTTTTAGGATCTTTTCAAACCATTCACGATAAACTGGGTTAGAGAAACATCTCTGGGTGCCAACCAATGGCTGGATGAGGTTTCTCGATTAGTTTGGAAGAAAGAAGACAACAACATATACAATAGTGAGACATTGAGACAAACAAAAGTACAAGATTTGCCTCTTGTAATTTTAACTCCAATGTCAATCAAGACTTTTATTATTGAAGTAACGTTCAATTAAATATTATTGTAAAATACTTATAGTAAATGTAAATATTATACAAAATAAAGGGATATTTTTAAGGTTGATTTGTTTAGCAACTATTCCACAAACCTAATTTTTATAGCTTCCTTCATAGAAAGCATGTTTGATTACTCTTTTACCAGTAACACAATCATAGTAACTTTAAAATTGGTGTCTCACTCATATAATTAAAATGTTGTAGTAAAGTTTAATTTAAAATATTGTGAGTGCTGATACGAGACACCATTTGGCTCTTCAATGATGTATTGATTAAGCTTTAAGGTGGGCCTAAGACAGTTATATGCCATTGCAGTCAGTGGCAGTTTCTTTATTTGTAAAACATCTACAGTTATTCTTCTTCTGTGGAATTAGTGGTGTATAATCAAAGGAGAGTGTGATGTGCGAGACCTCCAAGTAGATCTTTCATAAAACGTATACTATGTTTTATGAAAAACTAGACAAAACTTGAGTCTCATCATTTGATTAACAGATATTTAATGGAGGGTATGCTTGTTTAATGCGTTAAAGGACATCAATTCAAAGTCACTTTAACCCTTTCCACTCCAATTAGTGGCAGTTTCCCTATCAGCTCCATTTACTTTTAAGCAACGATTGCCTACTACATTTGTTCAGTGGGAAAAACATATTTCTGATACTTCCAAAAAGCTGATGTATTTTTTGTTCGTTTCTTCTATGACTAAAGTATAGATTAATATAAAATAAAACATATATTTATTTTTTCAAAATTTTTTTATTATATATATTTATTGGAACAAAATTAAATTTCTAACAAAAAAACGGATTCAACAAGAATTTCTGAAAAATTTTAAATAGGAAGAATAGTATTTGTTGTTTGTTTATATCCTTACAAACAAACAAAAAGTCATTTTTAAATATTTTAGACAAATTTATACATAAAAAATTCTAAAACCGGGTTTTTATGAAAAACAACATTTTTACCAAAAAAATTATTTCTGACTGCAACTAGTAAACAATTCCATATATTTTATTTTATTGCTTAGCAACAGTCAAAAAGTACATAATTTAGACCAAATTTGTAAGTAAAGCTTTTTTTCAATAATTCAAAACATGTTATCAGCTAAAAATATAAACAGACAAAATCTAATAGCCTACTTGCAACGCTCTTTCATTTTCATACCTGTTACACATAGGCCTATGGTAAAAATACTTATGAACATACAGAAAATGTAAAGGATGAAAAGAAATGTTTTAGGCACATAACTAGCTGGATAATAAATCCTCCTCATATAGTAAGCTGGTAATACCGTCATCACTGAGGTTCGAAATCGAAACTATTCTGCCGCCACTTCCATCATTTGGTAGAATACTACTGCCGTCGTCTTCGCCCATTTTATTCGACATGAATCATCGTCGTAAAAATAAAAATATTCCGAATAACCTAGCAACAACAACACATTTAATAAGCTCGCTACGAACGATAACATATTACGGAACAATTGAAAGCAGATAGCTGTTGCAGTCAGCCAGCTGTTTACAGAGCAGCCACAGATGACATGCATTACATTTTCTGAGGTTTGCTTACCGATAAAAACTAAACTCAAATGGTTCCGAAAAAAATCTACAGATAGCAGCACATATCAAACAACAGCCCAAGCGGTCAATAATGTAACTACGTCAGTCCAAATACAATCATAGAACGTTTTTATAGTGACGTCGGGCCCGACCCGACATAGGAGTTAGTGCAGTAAGCTTGCGTGGCGGGGCTGCCTCGCCACTTGAGTGGAAAGGGTTAATAATGCTTCTGTTATTTATAATTGAGCTTATACAAAAGCAACAGTTGAGGTAATTCAGAGTAATTTGGTTTCAGGAGTAGCAAGAAAATTTCTGGAGCTAGGGGTAGTAGAAGCTTGCATTGACCTGTTAACCATTCGCATTGTGACTAACTCTGAGTGCTAAATTTGATGGTTAGTTGAACAGAATGATAGCAGGAATTCCATTTTGAATGTCTATAGCAGGGATACTCACTAACGTGGCCCTCGAGTTATGTAACATTTTTTGTGGCCTTTAAATGTTTTTAGAACTACAATAATTTAAAGTGACAACCGGTTTGGTATTTTTATAAGCCACAAAAATGCTCAGATTGCTTCGTCTTTGTTTGAATGCACTAAATACTAAATTAATAACAGAGAGACAGGAGAAATGCAATCTAGAAAACATACAAAAAAATTATATGTATATGTACTTGCGACCCTTAGATTATTTTGAGAAAAGTAATAAGGCTCGTCTTGAAATCCTAGTGAAGAACCCTGGTCTAGAGTAATGCAACCCACCTTCGCACAAATAAAACTCCAGGCCCATCGAGGGTGGGTGCGAATGCACTGGACTCAGGAGAACACAGAACAAAAAACACAAGTTACGGTCAAAGTGCAGTTTTATTTTAAAAAATAGATATTTAAAATAAAATACACTGATACAATTGGGGGTCTACTAAAATATTGAATTTCTACTTGAAACGTTTTCCAAACTCATAATTCTTGTTAAAATCTTGTTATTTTCAAAACGGTTAAAATTTAACATGGTTAGGCAAAGGCTTACCATACTTATATTCTACACTTGAAGAGTTTGATTTTTAAACATAAGGATATGCTTTACTAAAAACTAAGTAAATTACGTTACAAATTATGGTTTTTATAAATATTCCTTAAAGTTGTTAAATTGTGCTCTAAATATTGGTTTTTATGTAGTTAAATATTTAATAAAAGGCATCAACTTGCAAAAAAATTTCTATTTCATATCTTTTTATGTTTGGTTTAAGACTAAAACAAAATAACATTAAATGAACACCACAACAAATTCTCAACATACTCTTAAAGCATTAAAGGATATGCTGAAAACTAAGTAAAATACATTACAAAGTAATGGTAAAAATTACCACCTAACAATTTATCTTACGTTTTATAAATTTTGTACGGTTTATTAATTATTTTTAACTAAATAAAAAATTATTCACATAAACTATCATATAGTTTTATGGCAATTACAACATAAACACACTAATTTCCAAACATTAAAAACTAGCTGAAATGTGGCCATTTTTTTATTTGCTTCTTAAGTATACTGAATGAGTTACTACAATATATGGAAATAACACTCAGGGAGAATTTGGTTTCCAAAAGCAGACATTTTGTTACAACAAACATTTTCTCGGGCAGAGACGAAAACCGAAGCTAACCATACAAATGATATCAATTATAATTAAAATAATATATTACAATTCTGCTCAATTTTCCCATTGCCATGAGAAAATCAATTATTTTACTTCGACAACAGTTCTTACACAATTACTTTTCAAAAATGTTAGTGTTAAGGAGCGCGCTTACTAGACCTGCACTGCACTGCAAAAATCGAAAAAGTGCCGGTTAGGATTGTTTTCATAGTTTTATATGGAACCCCGCACACTAGACCAGCAACTGCACAGACCATCACGGACCTGCAAGCTTGAAAATGATTGTCGAGGGAGAATCCCAACCAGCAAGTTTTGTGACTGTACGTCCTGTGCAGGTGTAATGTGCGGTGGCACACCACACTAACCTGCACGTGCCGTCAAAATCTACCCGTTCGGGCCTAGTGGTTGGCTTTCGGAAACATTCGGCTCGGTGACTTCTTGATTGTTTCATATAAAAACCATGTAGTGGTCTGTTGGTCTGCATTGTAATGGATGAAGATCAGTTAATTTTATTAGTGCAAACATTTCCTGAGTTATGGGATCAAACAAATATGTCAACTGTCTCATGATCAACAGAAGAAGGACATTCTATGGGAGAAAAAGTATTTTTATATTTCCTTCATAATGTACGGAAAATGCACATCTTGTTTGTTTGAGCAGAGTTTAAAAATTAAATTAATTTTTTTAGAAAACATTGTTAACATTAAAATTGTTACCATCTTATCAAATTTGCTAATGAGTTTTTGTAGCTGTACTACAAACAACAAATTCAATAAATAAGTGATTTTTAATGTTAATAATTGTATCATAGTTATTTTAATAGACCTATGAACATTGTATAGTTAATATATGTTTAAGTCCTAGAAAGCGACACATAATATGTAAGCATGTTCAGTTTTAATAAATTGACCCAAAACAAAATTGCTACCGTATGTTGGGGTAAATTTATGTTATGTTTTGAAACAAATGTTGTTAATTATTATTGTGCATTGTCTATGCACCTCATAGGGAAATGTTCTGTTGTTTGACAGTTTTTTGTTTTTTTTGTTTTTTTTTTTGCAATGGATTATTCATGATCGACAGCCAGTTTGACAAACATTTTTGTTCGTGTGTGGGTTTGACAAACTTTTGAAGGCAAGTTTGATGGCTTTCTGATTTTTACATAAAATAAATTTGACGATTGAAGGTTTGACAAACTTATTTGATCGTGTATGGTAGTCAAGCCATCAAACTAACAAACTTGCAGTTTTATTTCTGTGCGAAATTTTCATATCTGAACATATCTCGTATACATTTATTGTAAAATTACTTTGCTGGGTTTGTTTTTGAATAAACATCAGCTGTTTCTTTGTATAATCAATATTTTATAAATTACTAGAGGTAACCCCTGCATGCTTCGCGTGCCATCGACTGATGGTTTGATAAACTTACTTGAAAGTGTGGAGCAAATTTCATCGTCAAACTTACTTGATGGTGAAGTTTGTCAAACTAATGTGAACTTGTGTGGCAGTCTTAAATCATTTGAACCAAACCCAACATCCTCCCACCAAATTTTAAACAAAATTTACACAATGTAAAAATATTCTTATTCGTATCTTGATGGTTTCTTGATCAGTCGACCACTCATTGAAGTTCTTACTTTTCCATCACAGATTGGTAGAGGATTATCATTTCCAGTAAGTTTGTCTTGTTCTAATAGTTTATAGTCTTTGTACAGCTTGCATACACTCACCAGAACTTGTCTTTAATCGGACCAAGCGTGTTTTACCGTCACTACAAAAGAAGTACTACAGTACAAAACTATGAAGATTGTTCAAAATCATTAAATTTGGAAAAGCCTATTATTGATGAATATATGTTACTAATATAGTTATGTATGAAACAAAATTAATTCCAATTCATTCTACACACAGATAGAAGCCACAACGATGGTCAATCCTTTTTCTTGTTTTATAGCCAATATATTTATGAACCATTTGGAAACTGAAGCTAAAGCCAATATGAATTATTTCCCTAGAATCTGGTTATGTTATAGGGATGACATTTTTGCTGTATTTAATAAAAACCAAAACCTTAATTATTTTATTCGTGATATTAATTCACTAAATCCAACTATTAAATTTACTCACGAAATTCAATCAAACAATTCTTTGCCATTTTTAGACATTTTAATTTTAAGAAACAACGCCTCAAAATATATAGAATTTGATATCTACAAAAAACCTTCTCATAACTACAGATACATTCCAAAATATTCCTTTCATCCACCAGAACAAAAAAGAGCAATTTTTCACACATTAATTCATAGACTTTTTAACATTCCTCTCTCTCAAGAAAATTTCAATAAAGAAATCAGAGCAGTAAAAGATGTAGCTCTATTTAATGGATACAACAAAAATATTATTGATAAGATGATCATGAAAAAAAGAAAACAAATTCATAAGTCTAAAAGAAGCATTTTATCGAACATAGAAGAAAAGAGCAAATCTTGTAAAAGTATGTACTATAATACTAAATCAAAATTAATCAAGAAGACCTTTTTAAAATACATTAGTATAAACATCTCTTACTATTAAAAAAACAATACCACTGTACGTGAATGGGTCGGCGAATGGGTCAATACCACTGTACTTGTATATGCGGGTGGGTGGGTCAATACCACTGTACGCATATGGGAGGGTGGGTGGGATAATAATATTGTACGTGTATGAGAGGGTGGGTGAGTCAATACCACTGTACGTGTATGGGTTGGCGAGTGGGTCAATACCACTGTACTTGTATATGTGGGTGGGAGGGTCAATACCACTGTACGTATATGGGAGGGTGGGTGGGATAATAATATTGTACGTGTATGAGAGGGTGGGTGAGTCAATACCACTGTACCATGTATGTTATTAACGGGTGGGTCAGTACCACTGTACGTATATGGGAGGGTGGGTGGGTCAATACCATAGTTTGTGTATGGGAGGGTGGGTGGGTCAATACCATTGTTTGTGTATGGGAGGGCGGGTCAATACCACTGTTCGTGTATACGAGGGCGGATGGGTGAATACCACTTCTAAATATTAAAGATAAAATTAAAAATGAAGATAATGGAGAAATGTACGAAATTAAATACAATGAATGTAAAAAAAATATATTGGCCAAAATAAACAAAAATTGAAAACAAGATCGAACGAACACATAAGAAATTTTAAAAATACCCACCCAGAGAAATCAGCTTTTGCCAAACATTATTTAGAACTGAATCACTCTTTTTCAAACATTAATTTATTAGAAGAAATCACTAAACTAAATTATCTTGATGCTTATGAAACATATTACATAAATGAACGTAAAAATTACTTAGTGAATAACGAACCAGGAATTTTGCATTTATCTCCTTTTTTAAGTTATTAATATTTATTTATATCAGCTGATTTATTTTATACTGTTATTTTTATTTAATATTTACAAATTATATTTTTTTAGTAATTTTGATGCCTTTGAAGATGAAAACTTGGTTTTCGAAAGGTCCTAGGCAAATTTTATAAAGTTTTATTGAAAAATGTGAATATCTTTTCTATCATTGTATATATATATATATATATATATATATATATATATATATATATAAAATAAGTGAGCTCTCTTCAAAGATGAAACATATTAGTATTATTTTACATAATAATTATTATTTGTGGTGTTTGAAGTAAATCTGCAGAACACAGTAACATAATTCTGTGGATTCAAAAAATCCCTATAATGTAAGATTAATATAAGCCTAGTATAGAATTGGAAATCCAAATATAAGAAACAAATGTTTCATCCTCAATTGTTTAATTAGGTTTGTCTATCACATATCCTTGGACCTGGTAAGAAACAGAATCTTGTTTTTGTGCAGTGTTATCTTAGTAATTAATTTCTCTTAACAGATATTAGTTATACTTTCTATCACCATTTCTGCGTCATTAGCTAAACAGTACAGTTAAAATATGTTAGTTAATACAAGTGAAAAAATGATCACACTATTTGAAAATCAGTATTTATTATGGCTGGTGAGAAAGAACTAGGCCAGGGGATACTTAACCCAATTACTGGTGAGCGTTGATTTTTCGATGGTCTATCACTCTCAACTACTGTTGACTGTACGAAATTTGACGGTCAAACATTGCCGCAAATAAACCAGTTTTTATAGTAACGATATTGTTTTATCTGCGATATATTGGTATCGTTTTATATTAGATGAACCGATCTATTGACATATCACATTGAATATGCATTTCATATTCAATGTATATTATATATTATGAATATATATATATTATGAAACTAGATAACATTTCTGCCACTTTGTATATTTTGATTTATTCAATTTTTACTTATTTTCTTGGCATGGTCCCCCCCCCATACAAGAAAGTTTTTTTTCAAAATATTCAATAAACAAATAAAAAAATAAAATTTAAAAAAATCCTACTTTATCATAAAATTCAGAATTTTCTAAAAAAATATATATATATATAGCTATATAAAAAATATTACTTTTACTAGTTTTAATGATTTTTTGTAAATATCCTTGCAAAAGATCCAAAAATGGCTTGCCAATAGAGGATTTTTAGTTGCCAGTAGTTGGATTAACATTCCAGTGGTTATGAAGGAGAATTGTCTCACAGCTAAAAGTTTACATATTTTAAACTGTGTTTTTAGTTACACAGTTAAACCGGACATTTCATTTAAAAACATTATTATTAAATATGATTGATGTATTTATTGTTAATTTTTTTAGAAATAGATTATTTAATTAAATAGTGCATGACTCCCAATTTGTCAGACCATTAATTTTCTCTTAGATATGAGTTGCTTACACAACTTTGTGCATATTTTAAGTTGAATATGAATGATTATATAGGTGTGGATGACCTTTGTTGTCTGGTTACTAACTGAGTTCCACTTATGCTGAGAAAGGGCTATTGATTAATTAATCTGCAGATTATAAATAAAACCAAAATTATAATAATTAATAATATTAAGACTAATATTATAGTAAAACTGAACGCTAAATGATATTACAAATGGTTTTTTTAATTAATAAAATTGTACATAATCAATTTTTTTATTTTATTCTATCATCTTGCCATCACAGCTTATATCATTTTTTAAATAGACAATAGAAAGGTTGACTTGACAAGTTTAGCAGAGATAAGATCAAAGACTGACCAGTGACCCCTTGATATCAGTGGCTAGCTAGTGTAAGTGTCAGTCAGTGGTTTACTGTGCATCATGGATGACTCCAGCAGGGGCAGGTCTACAGAAGAGGCTGCTGAAACCTTTTACTCCAAGATGAAAAGGTTTTTTATGGGTGGCAACGGACCTGGGAGGAAAAGAAAGATCAAGACCACCACGTCATACCATTTTGGCTGCTGTATGTTTCTTATCTTGACACACATATGGTAGTTCCTAATCTCAGCTAATCTTATTTATAAATTCATGAAAGATAGTAAGAAAATATCATGAGACAGACTATAACCAAAATAAGTAATATTTATATACATAAATAAAGATAACACTTAGCAATCTTTTTAATATTTAATAATCAATTATGATCTCAAAATATCATCTTCAGTTATACAGATTCAAGAGGTTATAAAAATACTTAAAGTATTTTAATAATTTTTAAAATTACTTACAATAATGTTTAAGTTCTTTTTATAACCTCTTGAATCTGTACAACTGAAGATGATCTTTTGAAATCGATTTTGATTATTAAATATTAAAAAGATTGGTAAGTGTAAACTTTATTTATATATTTATAAAAGTATAAGCAATCTATGGCTATAAAGGTCCAGCAATATTTATGTATAGAAATAATATTTACAGTACAAGTTAACATCACACAACACTAATATATTTCAATATAAGTACAAGATGAACAAATATATTATTACAATACAAGTATAAAATGCACAAATATGGTGATCGATTTCGGTGAACCGTGCTCACCTTCCTCAGACCAGAGCGATTCACAAAAGATAAATAATATTTAGCAATACATAACCATAGTAGAGTTCTGATACTGACTTCTTTAGGTAAAGGAACTAAGATTAATTTTTTTATCTGCTTGCTGACTAGTTTGAAAAGTAATTTAATATTTTAGCAGAGGATGAAAAGGTATCAGGTATATTTATACATATAAAACATTAATCAAGAATTGTTTTATATGTTCCACAGGATAGGCTACCGAATCACAAAAATTAGTAAAGACCATCTTAACACAGCAAATGGTGCTGATTTTATAACAGAATAACATATTCATATTAGAAACATTTATTCAGTCAAAAGGTGGCCAGTAACGTTCATGTCAACAGCAAATTAGGCTTTTTTTATTTCATTTAGTAGAAGACTATTTCAACAGGAGACATAAATATTTATACATATGTTGTGACAGGCCAACTTAGAGCAGACTACAGGACAAAATTCATAGAAAGCATTAATGAATAAGCGTTAAATTCAGTAACGAAAACCTTACTGCTCATAATTTTGGCCAATGTCTCAGGTTGATTATGTATTATTATGTTGAACACGTTCTTTATTATGTTAAAATCCAATAACGCAATAAAAGAAGTTTCCATTAGACATTTTTAAGTAGGTTGAAGAAAGTGACTAATCTTTTTAGTTCAAATTTTTCCTAGCCTGTAAAAATGAGATGAAAATCTCATTTAAAGTTATTAGGGCCTACACCTTTTCTAGTTTATAAATACCCAATGGTTGGTCAGTTAAAAATACACAGCACATAACATAATATTGCGGTGAAAAACTTTTTTTGTTAATCTAATCAACTATAACACTAATAAATGTTGTCCTTTTGAGCCGATTGTATTGATATACTAAATAACCTAACTATATTTGAAACAAAACGTTCAAACAATTTTTTTTTTTCAATTTTCGGTTCCCCGAATTTCTCAAATTTGGATTCCTATAAATTTTTTTATTTCCTTATAATCAGATTCTAAACGGTTCTTTCTTTATTATTTTTTTTTGTTTTTGTTTATTTATTTATTCTAAGACGCCGATCGACAAAATATTGGCGAGTGTGGATTTTGAAAGAGTGTAGATGAGCGAATGTAGTCATTGTTACGAACTAAGACTGACTATTCCTTGGAAAGTGTCATTAACTAATAGCCCAATGACAAATTTAACTTTACTCACCAGTTTACATGGGCCTGCAGGTATGAACTTTACTCACCAGTTTACATGGGCCTGCAGGTATGAACTTTACTCACCAGTTTACATGGGCCTGCAGGTATGAACTTTACTTACCAGTTTACATGGGCCTGCAGGTATGAACTTTACTCACCAGTTTACATGGGCCTGCAGGTATGAACTTTACTCACCAGTTTACATGGGCCTGCAGGTATGAACTTTACTCACCAGTTTACATGGGCCTGCAGGTATGAACTTTACTCACCAGTTTACATGGGCCTGCAGGTATGAACTTTACTCACCAGTTTACATGGGCCTGCAGGTATGAACTTTACTCACCAGTTTACATGGGCCTGCAGGTATGAACTTTACTCACCAGTTTACATGGGCCTGCAGGTATGAACTTTACTCACCAGTTTACATGGGCCTGCATGTATCAATGAGTGAAGGGGAGAGAACTGAGTATTAGGCTAGTCAATTAGCAGACCAATACTACATGGTCTCACCACTATACAAAGCAGGGTTTGTACCTAAATTATAACAGAAAGAAAAAAATTGTCTTTTTAGGTACCTACTGCATATGTTAAGAGAGGTTAAAAAGGAACCTGTAAGTATTTAACAAAATATTGAACAAAGCAGCAACAAATGTAATATAACAGTTGTAATGCCACTTTACATGTATGGGTGGGCGGGTGGGTTACAATGTACTCAGTCCGCTTCGAAATAAACACAAAGTAGGTAAGTTTTAGCCTTGTTTTATTAGTCTTTTTCAACTTTTAACTGCAACTAAGGCTTTTTTTTTTAATGCAATGGTTTAACGTTATAATTTTTGTATAGTTTGTTATTGTAATTTTTGTTATAGTTTTGTTAGTTAAGTTACCTCATTAAATATGTGTTATTTAAAAGAGAGTAAGTGATAGTTGAGAGCAGAGATATGAGGCGATAGTTTTCAACAAAGAATTGAAGTGACACATAAGTGAGACATAAGAACATTTATAATTAAACACCAATATGATGGGATACTGCTTTCTCACATTGTATATTATCTGATATACATATGGGTGAAGGTGTAGCTGTTGTCTTTAAACAACTTTGACAAGCCCAGCACAACAGACTTTCTCTATGACAGTTTGGCTTTTCAACAGTTGAGAGGGGGAGCAGGTGTTTACAATCTAATTACAAAACCAACATATTCTAAGCATACAGTCCCAGACTATAATGCTGCTTTTGAACAATTAACTGAAGACTTTAAAAAAAAAAAGCAATCCAAGCACCTCATCTGTTCACCAATAGGATGTATCCGTGACAGAGTATCCCCTAAGTACTTTGTATCAAACTTATTAAAATTTAAACAGACTACTCAAGATTTGGTTACAATAGTTTTATTTAATGAGAAATTCCATCATAGACTTAGACGAGGAATGATTCATGAGGCGCTCCTCAAGGAGATTCAAGCAATATTTTCACCCCACAAGATAAGCAACAAGAGGAATGTCAGGAGGAAAAACAGCAATCCATTGCACTGTCACTCAGGCATCTGTCATGCTTGCAGAACCTACTGCAGATCATGCATCATCTTCCTCAGTATCAGATCTAAGCAGCAAGTTGAGTGGCAGTGTTGGTGTGAATGAGCATTATAGTGATTATCAGTGCTAGTGCGAGGGAGAGTGTAATGGAAAATACAGATAACTGTAATACTAAGAGATCTCTAGAAATAGAAGATATTCATGTGGTTGAGACTGTTACCATGTTTGATTTCCCTTCATTGCCTGGCCACACAGAGATTGATGCTGATGATGTCGAGAACCTGCATCTCTTTCATATAAATCCATGCAACACAAACTAAATCCAACATAAAATAAAACTCACAAAAAAACAGTAATATTTTATCAAAAAATAATGAACCTTAAGTCACGCATTGAACCTCTAGAAATAACTCTCTCTGAAATAATGCCTAATATTGTGGTTCTAAAGGAACACAATATGTCTAAATAAGAAATGGATCAGCTAAACTAACAAAATTTTAATTTAGTGTCACAATATTCCTGTACTTTAACCTCTAAAGGAGGTGTACTAATTCTTGCAGAGGGGAATCTAAGGGGAAGGGAGTTTAAGTCAGAAATGATTGACAATCTATGCCAAGATAAATTATTCAATTGCACATAATTTAAGTTTTTTACTTGCAGGTGTATACAGAAAACCTCAGTTTTAAAACAAAGAATTTTTTAAAAGATTATACTATCTCATAGATTACCTTATTAAAAAGAAAAATCCGTTATTATTGCTGGTGATTTCAATATAGATCCATTAAAAGGTTGTAATGATTCAAGGAGTCTCGAACACATACTCACAAGTCATGGAATGACATTTTAATTGATCTTCCAAGTATAAAAACCATTATCCATTCTTTACAAACATTAACTTCTTTACAAACATTAAAAATGGATATCTCCATGTGTTGGGTATTGTAACACTGCTGTCAGACCATGATGGGAAATTATTAGAACTGTATAAAATTAAATCAGTTGAAAAAGATTTATATTTTGCTAGGTGGAATTTTTTACTTGAAAATATGAAATTATTTAAGATACTCTTGGAAAAAGAAAATTGGTTGTCAGTTTTTCACTCACCAGTCAATTAAAAATATGATTGATTTGATACTATCTTTAGGTACTATTTTGACCTTTGTTTACCTCCAACTACAATTAGAAAAAAAATAATAAAATTTAAAAAGGGTAATACAGTACTTAGATAGGTGAAAAAAACAAAGTTGTTCCACTGAGCATATTTGGTCGAGAAATACGTTAAAATTCTTTAAAAGATCTTACTAAATCAAAAAACAAAGAGTTCAATGTGAAACTAACACAGGTAAAAAAAGTTATTTTAATAGTAAAATAAAGAATTCTGTAAACATCTGCAGGACAACTTGAGAAATTATAAACATCGAAACAAAAGTTAATTGTAATGAATCAGAGGAAAATATTGTTTTAGAAAATAATGAAGAGTTCATAAGTTGTAAGAAATGTTTTCAATAACCACACTGTAAATATTATAGATCAAATTTCAAACGACTTACCTCCTTATTCCTTAAGGAATAGTGATATTAATAGTTATAACATTTTGTCAAAATTCAATTGTTCCCCATTCAGTGAAGATGAGTTCAAAAAAATATTTTATTCTATTAATAATACGAGGTGGTCAAGTGGATATGATGAAGTGCCTACCAAGGTTATTAAGTTTGTCAAGGTCCCTCTGATAATACCATTGTTACATTTAATAAACTCGTCCTTTATTTCAGGAATTTTCCATGATAAATTGAAAATGTCTAAAGTTTCAATTTCAACGTCTTTTTATTTATTTATGTATTTAATTTTACAAAAATGCTACAAAACAGGCAAAGCCCAATTACATTATAGCATTAAATATATATCTAAATAATGAACAGCATGCTTACATTAATTTACTTCAGAATATAATACAATAGGTCTACAAGGTTTTTATTTTATTTTTTATTTATTTTGTTTTTCCAAGAGCACTATAATAAAGATAAATTGAAAAAAGCTAAGTGTAAAACAATATCCAAGTAATAAATAAGTTCACAATCATGGACAAAATAAATTATCTATAAACATCTTTAAAAGACAATAATCAAGCACTATAATTAACAATAAATAACAGTGATCAACAATAGGACAACAAATAACAATAAAGGATGCAAAAATTCAGACGAAATAACAACAATACATAGAAATATAACTTATAAATACAACCAATAAATACAATGCATATAAATAATTAAAAATTTATTTTACTTAATGATTTACTAAATTTATACTGAGAGTCTAGAAAAATATCAGTATCTGTAATTAAAAGAGAATTGTAAAGTCTCACCATAGTATTGATGGACGAATTAAACCCAATATTGGAGCGGGCAAAATGAGTGGAGAACAGCTGCCGATTACGGGAGTTTAAACGAGGCACAGATATATTTACTCTAGTCAGTAACGTCATATCGTCAATCACGCCGTTCACCAATTGATGCAAATAGATTAGCATTGCTATTTTTCGCCTCCTGTATAGTGAATCAAGATTAAACATTTGAATTAGCTCAGAATATGGAACTAAAGTTGTATAGTGACCATAAGCTTTAAAATACAAATATCTCAAAAACCTTTTCTGAACACTTTCAATTACGTCTACCAAATATGCAACATGTGGATACCAGACAACAGACGCATACTCAAGCTTAGATCTAACAAGAGAACAATACAACAACCTCAAAGTATTCACACTACTTAAAAAATTTCCAGATCTACGAATAAACCCTATAACGGAAAATGCAGATTTACAGATAGAAGTAACATGCTTATTAAAGTAAAATCTTGAATCAAAGTGCACACCGAGATCTTTTACTGAAGACTTTATATCTAACACTTTATTTCCCATTAAATAGTTATAATGCACAACATTTGATTCCAACTTTTGTGTGACAGACATAACAGCGCATTTGTCCACATGAAAACGTAAATTATGTTGACTCCAAACAAATAAACGATTTATGTCCTCCTGCACCTTTATACTATCAGCAACGCTTTCAATACTTCTGAACAATTTTAAATCGTCAGCATACAGTAAATAATTGCAATTCAAAATGCAGCCTTTAATGTCATCAATAAACAAAACAAACAATAATGGGCCCAAATTTGATCCCTGGGGTACACCAGATTCAACTAAAAATTCAGAAGATGAAATACCTTCAAAAGATACATATTGCTTCCTACCCCTCAAATATGAACAGAAAAAAGTTATTAATGAATCAGACAAACCAAATGAATTTAATTTGGAAAGAAGTGCCAAATGATTTACTTTATCAAACGCTTTCTCAAAATCCGTATATAAAACATCAACCTGACTAGTAATATCTAGGACAGAGACAAAATTCAGAAAAATTTAATAAATTAGAATTTATTGACCGGCCGGGAAAAAAACCATGCTGATGAGGACTGATGTAATTTTTGACATGCGTGAACAATCTATTATGTATAATTGACTCAAAAGCCTTCACAGGAGCCGACAAAATAGATACTGGTCTATAATTTTTAATGTCTGACCTTTCGTTCTTGTTGAAAATGGGTACAACTTTTGCACGTTTCCATTCAATCGGAAAACAATTGTTTTTAAGAGAAAGATTAAAAATGTAGTGTAAGGGAGAAACAAACAACTCAGCACAAACCTTTAAAATGTATGGAGGAATACCATCGGGTCCCACCGAAACTTTAGGTTTTAATTTTTTTAAAGCTGATAACACTTCAGAATGTGAAATGGAAGTGATAGAAAGACAAGAAATATTGTGGGGTATTGGTGAACGTAGCGTGCGACGACAGAGCTCAGCACTGTCCAGCTGACAAGCCTCGTACACAGAGCTGAAATATGAGGCGAAACTTTCTGCTATTGCTGCTCTCCCCTCCACTTCCCCGCTATCAATTGACAATACAGTAGAGCTTTGATTTATTGTTCTGATGTTCTTAATCACTTTCCAAAATGATGCTGGATCCGAACTAATTCTCCTTTCTAACAGTGTTACGTAATTATTGTAAGCAAATCTTATGTTAGTTTTTATTTCACTATTTTTATATTTTATTTTATATTCTACTAAGTACATTTTTATATTCTATTAAAGTATCTTGTAAACCATATTCTAACCATATCTTTTTCTAAATAATTCGAGAGAGCAATGTAAAACAAATTAGTTAATTACCTAGAAGACAACAAACTTTTTGATGAAGAGCAGCATGGGTTTCGTAAAACTAAATCCACAGTCATAGCTCTAATAAACTTTACTGGATCTTTAATAGAGTCAGTTGACAAAAAGGATAAAACTGCTGGTATATTTATGGCCCTATCTAAGGTTTTCGTTAGCATATCTCATGGAAGTATGTTTAAAAAACTTCAAAGCTTTGGAATAAAAAATATAAATTTAAAGTGGTTTGAATCATACCTCTCCAATAGGAGGTAATATATTGAAATAACTCAAGTCCGGGATAATAAAATAAGAAAATTCAAATCCCATACTCAAGCAACTAGAAATTGAGTACCTCAAGGCTTTACCTTAGGACCCTTATTATTTATTTGTTACTTTAAAGATATGCCAAAATCTCTAACAAATAAACTCATAAAAAATCAACTGTGCCTTTATTTATGCAGATGACTCTGACCTGATTATATCTACTAAAGGCAAAATTGAAGTGGAGATCAATATTACAATTAAATTACAATCAGTCAGTTAAACAACACTTTTCTGAAATGAAAGTGTTGACTGTGTACGGATTGTATATATTGGAATGTCTCGTGTATGTCAAAAATTACAAACATTATTTGAAAAGCCATTCGGATTGCCATTATTACACTACAAACAAAAATGACATTATTTTACCCGAACATAGATTAGAGTATTCAAAAAATAGTACTTCCTACGCTCGAACAAGATTTTAAAAATATATTCATGGGGAAATCAAGGATATTGAGGACAGCCATAAATTTAAAAAATAACTGAAAGAGTTTTTATCAGAAAAGGGCTTAACGAATTTTATTCTTTAAACTAAGTTTTATGCAAATATTAAAAATATGTAAACTAATGATTCAACTTATTGTTGATATATGTACTCCAGATGTAAATATCTTTAACCTATCTTATAATACCTCTATTTTGTAATGTAATATAATGACGCTATTTATTGTAAAAATGCACAAAACAAAAATAAAGATGATTTGAATTGAATTGAATGGTTCAGATTCCATGTAAAGTTGTGGGTCCCTTAGTTGCCCTGGCTATTAGGCAATAAAAAATGGCCCTTTGTGAGGAACAGTCGAACTCAGTAACCAGACTACAGGGGTCATTCACACTTATACTACACTCATATAATCATTCATATCCGTCTTAAATTATGCAAAAAGTTGTGTCAACATCTCATGTATAAGAATATGAGAATTTAATTAAGCATTTTTTACCTTTGAAAATTAATTGTCTAAGTAATGCAAAATATCTAGAATGTGCAAATAAATGAAACCAAGTTTGTTGTTGTATTATTATTTTAATTTCTTTTAACATATTTTAATTGATTTCTATAGTTTGTAAAAATGGCAATATTTGAATTTTCTTAAGAAATAATGTATAATATTAATTAATATGTTTTCCTTAATTTGTTGTGGTATTTGCTGCATTCAAAATCAGTGATGTGGCAAATAGTCCTTAATATATTTGTGTTAAATTTAAAATAATTTTCTAAATTAGATCAATACGAACACACTTTTATTTTTTTCTCTTTTCAGACCAACTTTGTTTTACTTAGCAATGTTCAAATGAATAGCCTATAATTATTTTATCTACTAGTTATTTGTGTAAGATAAACAGGCTGAATGTTAGTCTTCCATTTTAAGATTGGTAATCTGAACATGTCTACCAGAGAACATTTTTATCATGTAAGTAAAGACTAAACATGTATTAGATGAAAAAATAAACTACTGGACTTCTGTAAAACAATTATTGAGGTTTTAAATTTCATTAATTTTAGATAATTATTCAAACATTAGAACACAATTTTATATAGTAGGTACTTTTCTCTAGGAAACTTAACTTACTCAAAAATATCGGTATTTAATAAAAATTCGGATTATATTTACAATTTTTCTATGTATTTATTCAATTCAAATAAATGTGTACAATAAACATGCACTGTCATGATTCAAGAAATATAATAAAACTTGAAATTTTAGAACATATATTAAGTAAAATTTTAAGTGATACAGAATTAGCTGTCTACTATTCTTTAATAATTTATCAATAAGTGATAGATTGGCATATTTTAATAGATTAAAGAATAAAATGCATAAATGGTTGACTGATAATCCTTTTTATGATGTTACAGAATTTTTACAATCTTAATGTATAATGTCTTTATACATTTCTTAAGCTAGTTAACATGTTGCCATTTTTACAAACTTTAGAAATAAGTTAAATTTAAAAAATTTTAAATAAATTAATATAATACCATATTAAACTTGGTTTCATTTACTTGCACATTCTAAGTATTTTGCCTTACTTTAATAACTAATTTTCAAAGATAAAAAATGCTTATTTGAATGCAATAATTTAAATCTGTGTTTTTATATATACAATGTGGAGGGAAAGTCTTGGAAAGGCATAATGATTTCTGAACGATTACTGATAAAGCAATAAAACTTGAGATATCGTTACTGCACCTATATATCTATTTTGAAGTAACTACCACTTCTATGTCATATCAGGGGATGGCCTGAAAGAAGTCAGATTATTAGATTATTATTAGTATTATCCTTTTTTGGATGTAATTGTTTTGTTAATCTAACTAATAACATATAAAAAAATATTTTCAAACAAACTTTTGTTCTTTTGTTTAATGTGTGAATAGTACTCAGTTATGTTACAATTACTGTGATGTCACTGAAAGGATTAAACGGTTCCAAATAATGAAATAAATACTAGTGTGACCTCAATGCAAGTTTCTGATTGCTGAACATAAATAAATATTTTGTAGGATATTTATTATTGTATTATTTCCATACAGTTAAAAAAATCTTAAAATTAATATATTCTTAACCCTGCATTAGTCGCGTCCGTCCTGAAACGCCGTTTGTCGCGCACGGAGTTGGAGACCGGGTTTCTAATATGCATGGGAAACAGTAGCAAAAATAAAAACTAATTACAATATGATATGGATATTTATTTACAACATGTTTTCTAAGTACTAAAAGGTAATTTGTTGTAAAAATGTTGTTTTTAAACACAAATTATAACCAGAACTGTTAAAATTATAATGAAATATTTTACGTAGGTAAACTCCTCCCTAAAGTGAAAGTCTTCAATTTAGTAAAACACAGTAAATTGATTACAAGTAGTATTGGGTTAACTATTATTGTAAAATAATAAAAAGGTATTAAATTAAAAACTAAAACTGATGTTTTTTACAATTAATTGTAACTAATAATAGAATTGATTACAGTGCATTAAAATCTTATAATTAAATAATTGTAAAGAAAAATTGAACGTAAGTAAATAATATAATAATAAAATGCGCAGAAATAATAAACGAGAAAACACCTCTCTAAAGTAAAAACTTTAAAAATAAATTTGTGCAGTGCAGGTATCTAGTAATATAACATAAACTCTATATTGAGAACTATAGTAGTAGTAATAAAAATGAATAATAATAACAGTAATGATAATAAAAATAAGTAATTTGAATGGAGTTTAATCCTGTAAGTAAGTAATTTCCATAGAGAGTTTATTTAGAAGTCCCTTTTGGTAATGGCACTTGTATTAGTCTGATTCATCAATCTCCATATTTTCTGGCACTTCAAGTGGACAATTGACACAAAGCTTGAGGCCAGTATGCTCACCGCAGATGTAAATATTACAACGTGCACACTTAAATTTTGATTTTCTGTTTTGTTTCCAAGAGCACAATGAACATCGACCATGAGTGGTTCCTTCCAAAGCGACTTGTTCTTGTCGATGTGTTGGTACTCCAGCTAGAGATCTAATTTGTACCTGGAGCTGTCGAGGAAGGTTGGTCAAAGTAGCCCTAACTTTCAAGTGGTCCAAGCATAACTCATGGCTGAGCGTTTTCAAATACAATCTTCTTGCTACTTCCTGTTGGGTGTTGGACCGCCAAATTATGAAACTATTAATCCCTCCAATGTTCATCATTGCAAAGAAAATAACAAGTGGCCACCGATTAGTTATTCTGGCTACTGAATAAATAGCCTTCATTTGGTCGAGCGTATCTACGCCTCCCTTAGTGGAATTGTATAGAGTCACTATTTCAGGCTTGTGAGCATCGCCAGATGCTTCATCAATGGAGTCATCAAAGTGCATGGATGACAGAAGGAGAACATTTCTGTTCTTTTTGGGGACATATGAAACAAGTGTCATGTCTTCACCGAAGCCAAAGAGACTTGTTTGAGGAAGCCTTCCCTTTGTTTCTACAAAACTAGGAGGTATCTCTCTCTTGTTCTTTCTTACTGTACCAACAAGTGACAATCTATGCTGATGTTTCAGTGTACTAACTAAAGGGACGGATGTGAACCAATTGTCCACAGTGACATTTCTCCCTGTCCCAGATATTGGCTGAATTAGACGAAGAACTACTTCAGATGGGGAGTTGTCTACTTGATGTGGCCCTGCAGGTTGTTTTCCACCATATATCTCCATATTTAGAGCATAGCAAACCGTAGAATCCGTTAAAGCAAATATTTTGATGCCGTATTGTGCTGGCTTTGACTTTATGTATTGTCTAAAGCCACATCTGCCTCTAAAAGGCTCCAACATTTCATCTATTGTAGTGTGTGCACCTACACTATAGTGTGCTTTACAGCATTCATTAAATTGCTGGAAAACCTCTCTAATGGCAGCTAACTTATCTAAACTTGTTCGTTCTACTCTCGTAATTTTGTTATCAAATCTTATGGCTAGTAGCAAAAATCTGAACCTTTTCTGTGACATTACGTTTCTAAAAAATTCAATGCCAGTTCCATCTTTGGCATAGAGATCATCTAGATTTAAATGGGATGATCGCATTACTCCGCCCATATACAAGAGTCCAAAAAAAGCTTTAATTTCTGCCCCATTTGTCATAAGAGCGTCTCTCTCTCTCTAGAAAAGTTACTTTTATGGTCTTCAATCCACTGATTCGTATAATTGACAATATTGTCTAGCATAGTTTCTGGGAAAAACAATGTCCACGTATTTATTGGAGTATCAGCATTCTTAGCGGCACCTTTTACACCAGGCAAACGTGTAACAATATTTTGTAGCATTGCTCTGACATTTTGCCGTTTAGGATGTGAGTACCAGATACTAGTATTATCCTTACCTAGAATACTTGGTCGACTTCGTTGAGGTATATCAGGCTGAGGTGCAACAGCTTTAGGTGGAGGAGGTTCATGATGAAGGTGAGGTCCAACATGAATTGTTTCATCACTAGATTGTTCAGTATCGGTGTTGTGGTCACTTTCAGCAAGAGAATCATCTTCTTCCGACTGAAACCGATCATCTATAGGGTCACTTTCACTCGGAGTTTCACGTAGAAGTTGTAGAATACGTTCCTCTTCTTTAGGATCCATTTTAATGGGTAAAATCACAAACAATAATAAATAAATTTATATACACACAAAATAATGCCGGTCCCTGACTGTGAAGTTTTACTGACACAAATAGTCGCGCACGGAAACCAGTTCCGGGGTAATATCCACACAAATAGTCGCGCCGGAATATCAGACCAGGCTTTCAACAAAACAAGTCTATTGTCATCAAGGTTACGTCAGACACTGCTTGTACTCGTTAGAATAGGGGAGGGGGTTCTAAAACTCAGCTAGACGGAAGGAGAGTGCAGGCTGCCAACTCAAAAGCAAATAACAATAAAAATTCCCTGCACCCGGAATCTGAGACCGTGCGCGACTAACGCAGGGTTAAAATATCCGTTAGACTACACTAAGGATTGACCTGGTAAATATCTGCCCATACAAAATATATTAATTACTCAAATTTTCAAACAGTGTAGTTTTTAATAGAGATAAACTGTTGTTGTTTAAGTTATAAGGTTTAAACAACATACAGGGTGATTATAAATTATTGGACAAAATTTAAGATTAACTTAATAAATAACCAATAGCCTTAGAAATATGCGATTTGTTTTATTAAATAGCAAATTTAAAATAATTTTATATACTAACTGAAAAATAATAATTAAAAAAACAGAAGAAGGCACTTTTTTTTAAATTATTTTTCTGATGAAGCAGCCCTCCATGTTTCTGGTAAGGTAAATTCACACAATTGTAGAATTTGGGCTACTGAAAATCCTCATAATGTTCGAGAACAAGAAAGAGACAGTCCTAAAATAAACGTTTGGTATGCATTGGATGTGGATGAAGTGATAGGACAATCACTAAGGAGGTATACCTCAATATGCTCAAACTTTTTGCAATACCACAAATTGAGCATAGACAAACAAATGTTCACTGGCAACGAGATGGTTCCCCTCCACACTGGGGTAAGATATTACAAGACTACCTAAATGACATGTTTCCTGGTCGTTGGATTGGACGAGATGGTCCAATTCCTTAGCCTCCACGTTATCCAGATACCCTTAGCCTTCTTTTTTTAGGGTTATGTGAAGGACAGAGTGTACTCAAAGAAGGTTCAAAATATTGAGGAACCTAAGAGAGTTTATTGGAAGCATAACTCCAGCAATGCTTGGAAAAACACAGCTTGAGGTTGAACTCAGATAACAAACTTTGCTCGTGCAAACCATGGAGAGCACATGGAAATGGTTTAGTTTACTTATGAAAAGAATAAGGAAGAGTAATGTTTTTGTCAACTGTTAAGAAAAAAACTGTTTTAAATTAGCTATTTAATTTAACAATTTCCATATTTCCAAGTTGCTTGGTTATTTATTTATTCAATCCTAAAATGTGTACAATAATTTATAATCACCCTGTATTTTTATTTTTCAGATAATATCTTGTTTGTTTGTTTATTAGATGAATACAAATGTTACTATTAATAAGATATTCAAAATGTGAAATATAAGATAATTTTGAAGCAATTAAACATTTTTGACATTGTGAACCTAGTAAATTTCTTCTCGAATAATATATGATAGAGCAAAGTTTTTCTTTACAAAAGACATCATTGGAATAAACTGTTTTCTTTGATAAATAATACTAAAATGTTTGGCAAAAGCAAGTGAGACCGAACTTCTAAAATTCACAGACAACAGAAACAATAAGTTTTATTGACCCCATGACCTATCTATCAGACTTACGTCATTTCATTATTTTGGTCCAACTTTGCAACTCTGTAGGATATTATACTGTTTTCTAAATTGATTCAATTTGTGTCTAATTATGAAAGAGTGATAAATTAACTTGATTAGAAACCCTATTCTCAGTATTTCAAACCATTCATCCACAAATCTAAATATATCACTTTACAATGTATTTTTATAATTTTATTTAGATAGCTGATTAAAATTTTTCTTGGATTACTGGAAGATTAAAATTTGAGTTTGAATGGGCAGATAAAATATTTATTAAAATTTATTCAGGAATATATGTTTTTAAAATGTTGCAATTTCTTTGTAGTTGTAAAAATGTAGTTCTTTAAGCACAATGTTGCGAAGAGCTTCTGAGATCAGTATCCTGCTTCCTTTAAAAATACAACCACCTTGGAGTGTCAACTCATTGTCATGAAAACCACATTGTTCCACAGATGTTCCTTTTTCAAGGACATATAAAATAGATTGTAAGTATTTGTCTTGAGAAGTTGCTTTAGAGATTATTTTCTGTCCACTTGCATTGAGTTGAGTTGATTTAGTTGAAAGCAGCCGCTACCATCAATATAATTAAGGGAAGTGTGTTCTGTGGGAAAACGAGATAAGAAGTCAACATTAGCATGATCAGAGGTTTTCCTGTATTCGATTTCTTAGTTGAATGCAGACAAAAAATGTGCATAGTTAAATAATCTGGTGGCTGATAATGATGGTAATATTTTTACGAGGCTACATATAGATACCAAAAGTTTATGGTCTGTAATCAAAGTAAATTTACGTCCATAACAATAGGAAAAATTTTGTTTAAACCCCAGTAAATACTAGTTGCCTCATTATCTATTTGGCTGTAGTTCTGTTCTGTTTTTGTCAAACTGCGGGAAGTGAAACTTATTGGCCTTTCACTTCCATCACTGTAACGATGAGAAATCTGACTGGAGATGCATCAGTTGCAAGTGAACAAGAACCCTATCACTTGCTATTTCTTATTTCATTCAGAAGTCCATGTGTAGGGAATGTTCTTTTGAAGCAGCTGGTTATGAGGATGGAGTATTGTCACTAAATCTTTAATGAACTTGTGGTAATTTACTAGACCAAGAAATGTTCTAAGTTGGTTTATATTTTCTGGTTGTTTACTCTGATTATTATGTATAAAACCTTGTCATTTGTTTTATGAAAACCTGTTTCATCAATGTTATGTCCCAGATAATGTAAACTGTTTTGGAAAATTTTGCACTTCTATTTGTTCAGTTTTAGATTTTTATCTTTTAAGCATTGCGACAATGCATAGTCTTGATAAGATTTTCCTTGTATGATAATATTGTCAAAAAAGCATTGCACCCCAGAGATTCCTTGCAAGGTCTTGTCCATAAATTGTTGTCAAAGTGATGGTGCAACTTTCACACCAAATATTAAGCGATTCACTTTGTATAACCCTTGATGCGTGCTTAGTGTTTGCATTAGTGCGCTTTCTTCATTCATTTTCATATGGAGGTAAGCGTTGCTAATATCAAGAGTGCAAAATAGTTTCCCTCCATTCATTTGAGAGTAGATTTCTTCAATTCTAGCTATCGGATAGTTTTTATCTTTTATTACTTTGTTCACTGTCATCTCATAGTCAGCACAAATCCTAATCTGCCCATTTGGCTTCACTACTGGTACAATCGGAGTTCCCCAGTCAGAACTGTCTACTTTTGTTACTATGTTACATTCTTCAAGTCTCTTTAGTTCGTTTTCTACTTTGATTCTCAGAGAAAATGGAACCTGCCTTAGTTTCACAAATATTGGTTTAGTGCCCTCTATGAGTCTAAACTGTCCCAAATAATTAGGTATTTCCCCAATATTTTCATTGAAGACATCACAAAATTCACATAATAAGTTGTCTAGATTTGAAGGCTGTGCTACTTTTAAACTTTCCACTTCACTCCAATCTAATTTGACTTCCCTAAGCCAGTCTCTTCAAAATATTGCATTCACCTTTTTATCAGTAAGATATAGTTTCCCAACAAATTTCTGTGTTTTGTATACACATTCAACAAAGGTTACACCCTTTGGTTTAATAGTTTCTCCAGTATATGTTCAAAGTTCAAAATTTGTTGAGAAAATCTTTTTATGAATAGCAAGATTTTTAAATTCAATTTATGGCATTATACTTAGGGCTGCACCGGAGGCTAACTCCATTGATACCGATCCATTGATACCCTCAATGATGAAATCAACAATTAACTTGTCAGTTCGTTTGCCGCTAAGAACATTTACCTCATACTCATTCTCACTATCCTTATATGATACATTTTCAATTTCATTTTTAAACACAATTTGACTCATTTTAGATTTCTTTTGTAAGCATACAATTGCAATATGGCCTAATTTATTACATTTCCAACACTTGATACTTGGTACCGACATTGATGAGCACAGTGACATGCAGAGCCACATCTATAAGATTTTCATCTTAATTTATCAAATGTTGAACCTGTAGAACGTCTGTTATGAAATACTTGCTCAGTTAATTGTTTCTTTGTTACACAAGTATCTTTGTTTTTGAAGTGTATGTGATCGATCTTATTCAGTTCCATGGGTTTTGAGTCCAAATCCATACTTTCCTTTTTAGCTGATTCCATAGCCAAAGCTGTTTACTATGTCTTAGTAGGTGTGTAACTTGCGGTCCTCTAGCAGTTTTGTCTGAATATCAATGTCATTTATCCTACGTAAAGTTGCAATTTTAGAAACATGTCTGCAACTGATTTGCCACAGTAACAGTTGAAATTACAGTTAATTATCATTTTCCTGAGGGCTACTGAAAAAATCACTAACTGTTTCATATTCTTTCTGTGTCCGAGATATAAATTTATGTTGCAATGCCCATTGGCTAGGCTGTGGATCTACAAAATCCGTTAGTAATTGCACAATTAGTCATACGATTTTGTAAGTGGTGATTCTGAAATACAAATGTCGTAAAATTGTTGGTGTAACTGTGGGGTTAGGGCATTTAGTAACATGTAAACCTTAGTCTATCAGTAGTTTGATTTTTTATGTGTAAAAATATTTCCAGCCTTCTAATAAAATTTGTGATAGTTTCATCTGGGTGATAAGGTGTGAAATTAATACTACTTGACGTAATGACTGATGATTGAACAGATAGGTTCAAAGAAGAAGTCGGTAGGGCATGTGAATATGTATTCTGTAGATTCTGAGCCTCCTGCAATTTTTCCCTAAGCTGTAAATATTATTCCTCTACGTTACATCTATATTCTAGTTCATTTTCCCAATCATTTTCATCAGCCAAGGAATCAATAGAATCTTGAATATGTTTATAATGTTTCCAAAAATCTGTAACAGAATTCAGTTTGAGATTAAGTTCAATTAATGTAGGGTTACCTTCTGTATATCTTCTAGATTTCGTGAATTGTCCTTTAATAATAGTTTGTGCTTTCTTTCGTTTTTTTAATCCTCTTCTTCAGTCATATTTCTTTCTTTTCCTCGTCGCTACTATTATGTTACTAAATTAATTAATTACTTGTAAAATTAAATAAAACATTAGATGAGTGTTGTTTCAATTTAGAACTATTTAATTGTAATTGTTAAAACAAAACAGCTGATGGTATTTGTATTTACATGAATAATATTATTAAGTAACAAAGAGTATAGAATAAAACACATCACTTGACATGGTCGTAACCGGGGAAGCTTTAGTTATTAGTAATGAGACCAGCTGCTTAAGCCTACTAAATAAAAGTTGTTTAGTCTTATAACTTTCAATTTAACTGATATTCAAGAAGTCATTTATTAACAATGCAATGGCCAAAAGAACTGGGATGCCACAGTTTTCCTGATATCGAAAATTCAGACCTTTCTACCATGGGAGGTTTTAAGCAAACATACTGTCTTTTTCTTTGCCTGCCAAGTTAATGTTTGTGAAATATTCTCCTTTTAAATTCCCACCATATTTTATATTGAGAGAGATCCAGCCAAAGGTTTCCACATAACATTTCTCAGGACAGATTTGTTCTACGGCTTATTTATATTCTTGCTCATTGTTTGAATTGTCTTATCATCTCTCCACATATTGCCTCAGTGGCTGAGGTAGTAAGTGGGCTATACAGTTCAAGTTCCAATGTTTCAAATCCTACTAAGCTAGGAATCAGTTAAAAAATACTCATAGACAAGGTTTTTTAAATTTTTGTAAAATAAATAATAAATGTGAAGAAAAACAACTCATTTCTTATGAATATTGTAATAAACAACTCAGCAACCATTGGACAATACATTTATTTTGTTTGTTGATAAAAAGCTATAATACTGAAAGAAGAGTCTTCCAGTAGGGTAAAGCATTTGTCTGAAGCTAAAAGTCTAGGAATGAGGGCTTGGGTAATGGGAAAGATAGTCCTAAAGCAATAAAATATTTTTTTTCTAAGTTAAATAATTTCTTGTGGGATACCAGACAGTTGATATCTTAATACTGTTCTTACATCATAGTTTAAGAGTCTCATCACTATTATTAGTTAACACCATTGATTATGTACACCTATAATAAATATCCCATCAAATAGGACTATTTGTGCCAGTACTTTGGTTAGTTGGTGAAGTCTGCTACTGCAGCTGGTTCAAACTGAATTATATTTACGTATGAATACACTAGCGCTCCAATACGGACTACAAAAAGAGCTGATGATTTGAGTCACAAAGCGTCGGCACTGGTGGCGCAGTGCTGTAACCCAGCTACTTGGGGACAAAGTGTTTGGGAGATTGTAGGTGATAGGTTGGATGCTCGGTCCTCTTAATACCGACAAGGCGTCCGCTCAGTGGTTGCTATCTGCGTGGACACTACTAGAGAAGTCTGGGGTGTCCATGTTGAGGGATAATCATTGTGCGGATGTTGTGTGGGGGAGATAACTGAGTATCAGGCTTGTCAATTAGCTGAAAATCAGACCAGCACTACGTAGTTCAGATTCCACATAAATCAGTAGGTCCCTTAGTTGCCCTGGCTGTTGGGCTATTAATAAATTGCCCTTTCTGAGAAACAGTTGAACTCAGTTAGTAACCAGACTAAACTTATTCACACTCATCCTACACTCATATCATCATTCATATTTGCCTTAAAATACACACAACGTTGTGTCGGCGTCTCATGAATGTAAGAATTGGATGGGAAATCTATATGTGCGTATAAAATCAATGCAATTACTTAGCCATGAAAATTGTTTCTATGCCTTTTAAACACCATCATTAGTTTTATTTAACAACATCTGTATTGATCTGCTGACAAACCCTGATGATACCTGCAGATATTTGACAACATCTGTATTGTTCTACTCACACAAACCCTGATGATACCTGCAGATATTTGACAACATCTGTATTGTTCTACTCACACAAACCCTGATGATACCTGCAGATATTTGACAACATCCCTATTGTTCTACCAACACAAACCCTAATAATGTCTGTAGATATTTGACAACATCCCTATTGTTATACCCACACAAACCCTGATAATATCTGTAGATATTTGACAACATCCCTATTGTTCTACCCACACAAACCCTGATGATAACTGCATATATTTGACAACATCCCTATTGTTCTACCCACACAAACCCTAATAATATCTGTAGATATTTGACAAAATCCCTATTGTTCTACCCACACAAACCCTGATGTTACCTGCATATATTTGACAAAATCCCTATTGCTCTATCCACACAAACCCTGATGATACCTGCATATATTTGACAACATCCCTATTGTTCTACCCACACAAACCCTGATGATACCTGCATAAATTTGACAACATCCCTACTGTTCTACCCACACAAACCCTGATAATATCTGTAGATATTTGACAACATCCCTATTGTTCTACCCACACAAACCCTGATGATACCTGCAAATATTTGACAAGATCCCTATTGTTCTACCCACACAAACCCTGATAATATCTGTAGATATTTGACAACATCCCTATTGTTCTACTCTCACAAACCCTGATGATACCTGCATAAATTTGACAACATCCCTATTGTTCTACCGACACAAACCCTGATAATATCTGTAGATGTTTGACAAAATCCCTATTGTTCTACCCACACAAACCCAGATGTTACCTGCATATATTTGACAACATCCCTATTGTTCTACTCTCACAAACCCTGATGATACCTGCATATATTTGACAACATCCATATTGTTCTACCCACACAAACCCTAATAATATCTGTAGATATTTGACAACATCCATAGGTGTTCTACCCACACTAACCCTGATAATATCTGTAGATATTTGACAACATCCCTATTGTTCTACTCACACAAAAAGTGATAATACACATGCATATTTTGAATGGTATAGAGATATATGATAATTTTATTTTAAAATATAAAATTTTTAGAGAAAATTTCATAGATGTTGCTTAAGTCTCTCTGATATCAACAGCAATAATGTTAGCTTAATTTGAAAAATGAGGCAAACTAAGATCATAATTTTGCTTGAAGAAGTGCTATTTGGGAATTACGAACCTGCATAATTAGGTAGGGTAATTAGAGTGTCAACCTGGAATCAATTTACAGGCCTCCTTTGCAAGAAGAGATGTAAGTTGTATGTGTTCTTCACCCACAAAAACAATGTTGACAACTCATATACAAATCACTACAAAAACAACCTTCTGCAATGTTGACACAGAGAGTGTGTGTGTGTGTGTGTGTGTGTGTGTGTGCGTGCGTGTGTTTTAGTGGCCTGTTCTAAGTGTTTTTTTATCTTCAGTATTTCATTTAGATGATTATTCGAAATAGCTCCATTTAAACAAATCACATACATGTGAATATACATATGCATAAAACATTTTGTTTAACTTTGATCCTATACAAAGAGGAACATTTTATGAGCAAGTAGACCTAAGAACTAGCCTTTTCATTTTATAATTGGCATGCAAGTTGCAATTTAAATTCACTTGTTTTTAAATATTTTAAAATAACAATATTACGAAAACATATTATATTATCTTGTTCAGAAATAAATTCTCTACAAATTTAAACAAAAACGTCAAAAAATTAATTTTTTTGTGATGTGCTGCCCTTCAGATTATATTTGTCTTAAAAATTCTTAAAAGAGCAGTATTCCAGGAGTAGATTCTTCTGTAGTCTGAATTGAATGTTTGGTAATTTCGATTCAAATGTTAAAAATGGATTTGTATTTGTTGTTGGCCCCTTTCTGCCAGAAGAATTGGCTCCTCCTACTAGCTGTTTTAAGAATAAATTATATTCTTGGTTGCTACTAAATCCTTATTGTAGCATTGATGAGTTTTTAAGCTCTAATGTTGTTATTATTTTTTAGACCTAATATGACTAATATGTTTTATTTATATGATTAAGCATTGATATGTAAGCATAGATGTTTTTTTCTTTCCTCATTGCCACTATGATATTTCTTGTGTAAGACATCTTCCTCTTGTATAATTCTTGTATATGTGATATAAGCCTGTATTTAGCTTAATAATCTTAACAATGACATGTCCTATTTCAACTTTGTTGATTAATGGGATAAGTTTCTTGATTTTTGATACATATGAAAAGTCTATAAACACCTTCCTGACATTAAAACATGATTCAAACAATTTTAATGCAATTTCTCGTGCTTCGTCATTTTAGAATAAACATAGGGAATTATTGGTGAACATTGTCATTGTTTTTAATAGATCCATAAATACTCCAGTTATAATCTCTTTTATCGGTTGAATCAATATTTAACCCTATGAATCTGCAGTGATTCAATCTGTTGCTGCAATTGTTGATTTTCCTTCCAATAGCCATGCTGGTTACAATTTAATTTTGTATTGTTTGCCAGAAATGATCAAAGTCTTTTGTAAGCTATTTTTTTATAATTTGTATGATTGATGTAATAAAAATATTGGGGCAGCAATTTATTCTGATTTTTTCCAATAACTATTAGAATTACTTCTGATGCTTTAAGGAAATGTGGAAATGCTATATAAATGAAGAGTTAATTAAATGAACCAAAACTCTACTAAGTTGTTCTGATGTTAACTTATGGTGTTCTACTATGCAATAGTCTTGTGAACCTCCTTTACATTAAAGTCCATTTATTGAATCTCCCAACTGGACTTCAAAGTGCTCCTACAATGAGTGCTGTTACTACGATTAGGTGATTGCTCCCATGGATATACGGTTGAATCAATCTGCCTACTCTTCCATAGATATAAAAGTGGTATTGTCTCTTATCATGCAAGGATGGATGAGGGGAGGGCCAATACCACTGTATGTCAATAGATGGGAGAGAGGGACATCATCATTTTATTGGTATTGGATTGTAACCCATAGGGCTAAGATCAATGGTGTGATCATATTAGCCATCCATAACCATAATGATGCCTTATAAGGTTACCTTATACCATAATAATGCTGTTTCAACCTTGTAAGGATGTCATGATTTAGCTCTTTATCTGCATCTGTCTGAACCTGTTTGATTGAATTTGTGTGCAAGTAAATATTTTATGATCATGGATTTTCACATTGTTTACAATATCTTAAACATTTTTGTTTTTCATTGTTTATATATTACTATAGAGTAGCAGATACATTCTGCTCACAAGCACGCTCATGTCATGTCAGGAGATTCATTAAATTGAGTAAAGTTGACAACTGTTGCTCTGCATGTTATGTATGCTTGAATAAAAAATATGTTCAGTATTTCCTCATTAGTCCAAAAGTTCATTCTATTAACTTTAATTATAAAATACTCACAAAAAAATATTGATATTTTTTGTTATTCACTCGCCACAGCATCCTTAAAAACCAGCCATAATAGTTGTTGAAAATATCAAGGTTGTGAAGACTGTTTGCAATGCTAGCATATCTGACCACTGTATCACAAATTTCAAAATATGAGCAAACAAATTGATCTCTTGAGCAAAAGTTACATTCTGGAACTCTTAGACCAAATTCAAATTCAAAACTTCTTTGTTCACACAATTTGCAAAATTATACAGATACAATTTTACAAATAAAGGATGGCATCAAATAATAAGATAAAATAAAATGTAAACATATTAAAACTGATAGTTATTAACTAAAAATAATAATAACTAACTTAATATTAATAAACTTATTAACTTCTCAACATAAATTCCTTAAATGAATATAATGCTTTGTTAATTAACAGATTTTTAGGTGTTTTTAAACATACTGTTTTTGTTTATCATAAGTAAATCCCTTAGAATTTTATTTGTGAAATGTATGCCAGCAGAACTTGGTTTTTTATTGTAAAATTCAGTCGAGTGATTTTGTATTGCTAATTGATCTATATTTTGTGTATTATAGTTGTGAGTTGTCCCCAATTTTGGCAGTCTGTCCCCACTAGTCCAAACGAACATAACCACATCAAGAATATACATACTGTAGATGGTTAATATTCTTTAACTGAGTCTTGCTTATTTAAACTCATAATTATTCTAATTGCTTTTTTTTATTTTTAAAATGCTTGATAAATTTGTATTGCTTGTGGCCCCATACAGCACAATGCCAAACGATATGTGGGAATGTACGTGAGCAAAATAAATTGTTTTTAGTGTTTCTATAGAACAGTATTTAGACATAATCTTGAGTGCAAATTATCCTGTAGAAATTTTACTTAACAAATTAGAGACATGTTTATTACAAGATCAATTGTCCTTCACATGTAATCCTAAAAAAGCTGTTTCTTTAAATTGAGATACTTTGATACTATTAATTGTAATGTGTTGATTAGGTATATTCCTGCTTTGCCTTGTACGAAAACTTATAGAGGTAGGATTGGGCAGATTGAGTAACAACAGTTTACTGTTGAAATAATTTTCAATTACCATGAGATCACTTGCAGCAGTAATCTCTACTTCTTTAAGGGTTTTACCAGTAACTATTAAATTAGTGTCATCTGCATACAGGCATAGCTTACTCTGATTACCCGTTAAAATAAAATAAAAGACAAGCCTTTTATATAAAGGAGAAAAAGAATGGGTCCCAAAATGGAGCCCTGTGGTACACCATGTTTTACTGTTTGCAAAGATGATTTTGCATAAGAAATTTGATTTAGGTCATTTATATATTTTATTTCAACAAATTGCTATCTGCCAGTAATGTAGGTCTTAAACCAACTAAGAGAAACACCATCTACCCCAATATTCTTTAGAACTGTAATAAGAACATCATGGCACACACTATCAAAAGCTTTTGATATATCCATAAAAATACCTATAGCAAAGTATCCTTTGTCTATAACATCCACTATACTTTCTAAGAATTCAATTCCTGCTGTTATAACTGATTTGCCCATTCTAAAGCCATGTTGTTCACTATCAAATAAATTATTACTATTAATAAAATTAACTATTTGTAAATACATAACTCGTTCATCAATTTTAGAAATAGCAGGTAATATAGATATAGGGTGGTAATTAACAGGATTAGCTTTATCACCTCTTTTGAACAGAGTTATAATTTTGGATATTTTTAATATAGCAGGCAAAATACCTGATACAAAAGAAGAATTTATAACATTTTGTAACAGTTTTATTAAGTACATTTTAGCTTGTTTTATTACACGCATCGGCAACACATCAAATCCTGTTGTATATTTATTTTGGAAAGACGATATAACTTTATGCAACTCTTTTTCACAAACAAAATTTGTATGAAATTTGCTATTATTATTCACAAAGTTTAATGTGGTTTTGTTTGGTGACAAGTTAGGCAGGACCTCATTGTCAACCACATTAATAAAGTGGTTATTAAATACTCACAAACACTTTTTGGTTCTAAAAATTCTTGGCCATTTAAAACTAATTTAATATTATCAATCTTAATTGAGTCATCATTCCTAATTTCCTTGTTAATAATTTTCCAAGTGGATTTACTTATATTATCGAAGTTTTTATTTTATTTTGAATAAATTTCTTTTTTTTCAGAATATACTTTACTGTTGAAATGTGATTTCTTTTGTTTTAGTGCATTTTTTAGGCTTCTGTCTTTAGTAAGCCTAACCAAATGACTTAAATTTATAATTTCTTCTCTATCTCTTATTAACTATGAACTAATCCAATTTTCATTTCTTAAATTAATTCTACATTTAACTATAGGGAAACACAAATCAAAATAATATGTTAGACTATTGTGAAATATGTCATATTTGTTTTCTACACTATCATTATATAGATCTGACTATGTCTCGGTGCTTAAACCGTTTAAAAAGCTCAATATTCTCTTAACTATATTTCCTACCTGATTTAGTCAAAAAGCATCATGGTCACTCAACTCTTTTATAATTCCTTCAATTGACAATAATTTTTTTGAGAAGTTAGTTATAATATTATCAATAGCACTTTTACATTCAATTGATAACTAGGGTAGGTAGGGAAAGTATATTGCATGTTATGCTGTTTTAGTATATTACATAGTTTGTTGTATGTCTTGGTGGAAGCATTTAAAACATTTATGTTAGTATCACCAGCTAAAATTACATTGTCAAACATTTCTGTCAAAGTATATATGGTTAAATCCAGCCTATCAAAAAAATCATTGTCATAAATTACTCCAGGAGTTCTATACAGTCCTACCAAAGAAAGTATCACCAAATTTACATGTAACATAAGTACATTCAAATACTTTATCCACACATAATACATCAATATCAGGGATGGTAACCTTCTTTACTTCTAAAGAATCGCGGTTTAAAATCATAAATCCTCCACCACCACCACAGGTTTATCAGCAATAACTAGATGTGACAGATTAGTTATTCATTTTAATAAGTTTCATTTCATTATAATTTAATTTATGTTCACTTAACACGTTCGCTGCTGATGGTGCGGATCCGCACCCTGCTGCCTGTTCTGAGCATGCGCTTGGTGCGGATCTGCACCATATTGGATGACTCATGTTGTTTACTGTACGAAAAAATTAAATCGCTAGCTACGAACGAACGGTAAAAATTTGTTCAACTGAATGTTTTAAGCAAGCTCACAATGAATCCTCTGTCTGTGGACAATGCTCGGCGCACACTAAACAAATAACATGAGTCATCCAATATGGTGCGGATCCGCACCATCAGCAGCGAACGTGTTAATACTACTAAGTCAGGTCTTAAATCTTCCAGTATAATTTCTAAAGATAATTTTCTAGATAAAAAATGTAGAATGTTTTGGTGTAAAATGTTAATAGTTTTATTGTCTTTAACTCTTTTGGCAAAATTTTGGTTTTATATTTGAGCTATCTATATTAGTGGAAGAAAATGATCTAGGTTTTCTAAAAAAGGCTTTGGAAGTTGCTGTACGGATCTGTAAACCGTGATTTTGACACGGATGCAAAGTTACTCTTTGAAGTTAGCTTACTGAGGTTAATATTATTATTATTGCTTAAAAACTTAGGAGATGGGATTAGAGGTGGTTTTAAACTAGATTTAGGTACTTGTCGAGATAAAGGGAAGGTTAGATTGAGGTTTAAGTTTGAGTCCATAGATTTTTAGAATTTGTTAATATTATCCTGAAACTTCTTCAAGAAATCTGACTGAGAAAGTTCATTCCTTAATACCCTTACAGATTTTTCAGCTTGAGTAATAATGATAACTGAGGCCTCCTGAACTCCTTTGAAATTCGAAGACCTGTAGATCTCAATCCAAGGTTCTTATTCCAAGGTCTTCTTAAATAGAGGTTTATTAATTTGTGACAAGTTTCTGCAACTTTTGTTTGTGAAGGAATGTGTTTTTCTTTTATTCATTTTATTTATTTTGTTTTGTAAAACCTGCTTATCATAATTTATTTGAGAGCATTGTAATGATACCACTGATTTTAATTTGATTTTTATCACAATTGGTTGATAAGTTATATTTGCTCGATACTGACTTAAACTTTAATCGAAAAGACGTGACATTTGGTAGCTGTTCAGTATTTTTTTTTTTTTTTAATTTGTATTTTCTCAGCCACTAACTAATAAAACTACATTTATGTTATCAATTTAAAAAATACTGTTTTAGAAAGTGTGGCAATTAATTAGAATGTTAAATCTTCCATAGAACATACTTAAATTATTCACAATATACATTACTGCAGAGAAGTTAACTCTATCTTTGTGCATAGCATATTTACGTTACAAATAGTCAACTATACATAAGCCACTTAGGAAACAACCTTTTCAACCCACTTGTGCAAGTGAGACAGAGAACTACTCTTTCCCCACCGTGTAATTCTTTTGAAGAGTTTTCATGGTGACCAGAGTGGTAGACTGCAGGCTGATGGCACAATAGCATCCCCACCCATTTTACATCATTAGTAGCAGCGTCCATAGGTTGGTTTGATAACATCAATGAATCAAACTTACAATTGTTTAAATAAAGCATTATTTAGTATTCAAACAACAATTAACAATAAGTGATAACACAATGAATAATAATGTAAACAGTAAATAGCATTTTAACAAACTTGTACAGTTCGTTACAACAGTTGAACACTTGACGACGGTAGTTAGTCACGCCTATTAAGCAAAGATTTCCATCTGTCGCTAGAACCTCTACTTGCACTAAATATAACACGTAGGTCATTTTCTACCCGGCCCAATTATATTCACTATTATTATTCATTACTTATCATTAATTAGAGATATTGGTGAATATAAGGAGCGAATGAGTGTGGATGACGAGAGTAGTCATTGTTACTAACTAAGGTTGAGTGTTCGTTAGAAAGAGCCATTTATTAATAGCCCAACAGCTAGCGCATCTTTACATGGAATCAGAACCACGTAATGTTCGTCTGATTTTCAGCTAACTGACAAGCCTGACTGACACTCAGTTCTCTTCCCTACACAACATCTGAACCTTGACTACCATCCAACATGGACGGACACCCCAGACTTCTCTAGTAGTGTCCACTAGGTGGCAATCATTAACCAGACACAGAGTCGGTATTAAGAGAACCGAGCATAGAACCTTTTGCCTACAATCTCCACAACAAGGTTGTCTTCAAGTAGCTGGGTTACAGCACTGCACCATTAAAGCTGACTATGTCTACACCATCATCTTTTTACTATGATGAGAACATCTTTACTTATTTTTTTCATGACAAAATAAGCATTTAGAGTATAATTTTTAATTTTAAGCTTTTTACCATGTAAATATTTTATATTGTACTCTGACAAAACTATAATATCATAGTTTTTTCATAATTATTTCAAGCAGGTCTTTCTCATAGTCATTTAAAATATATTTTGATACAATTGTATGTTGACTTATACTTTTTTCGCACTGATTATATTTGAGATTTTACATACGAGTAGAAGTTTAAATTATAAACAGTTTGTTCAGTGTCATCTTTACTGCCTTATACTGAATTATAGTTAATTAGTACTAGTTATTTTTCTAGAATGACAATCTTAAGAATTGTATGTAATTAATCAAATATTAATCTATTTATATTGCTGATTGCCCATTATTTAAACTGGTCTTTTCACTCTGGAATTTTGATGGTACTGGAAGTATAATGTTTCCTCCATCATAATATCATTGACTATAGAAACAAATAGACTGCCCAAGTCAATGCATTCCTGTAGACAAACATTAAGTGCTGCTATCTAACAGTGATTGTTTCAAATAAGCACTCGAACAACTACTTGGCGAACTAATCTCAGCTATAGGTCATTCCAGCATGTGCTTGAGAGGGACAAAGAGAGGGAGACCGCTGGAGCTACCAGTGAAAACCTAACAAGAACTAATTTTAACGAATATGAAAACCGGCTTGACAGGCCCATATGAGTAGACAGTTTTCTTGCTTCTACAGTCAAGATAATATCTATAAGTTGTTTCAACTGTCATGGGTGATGATGCATTTGATAGGGATCAGCTGATAACCACATAGTTCATTTGTCATTAGGCTATTAATTAATGACACTTTCTAAGGAATAGTCAGCCTTAGTTTGTAACAATGACTACAATCACTCATCTATACTCATCATACTCATTTGAAATCTATATTCGGCCATATCTTGATGATTGGCGTCTTAAGAATGCATAGCTTGAAGATTCTGTAGTGAAAATACACCTCCCTGACTCTCATGATGAGATGATGAATCTAGTACTGTGTCAACAGCTACAATCTTCATAAGTGACTGAGTCAATACTCCCATATTGCTACATGTATTCAATTGTTAAGTACCGTACCTTCTTATTGTATCAATGACAGAAAACTCTACATGTCTTGAATTAAGGCATTACTGTAAGATGTATTTTATTTTTCAGGTTTCTATTTCCTGCTGGTGGTTTTTGTGTTCAGCTCTTTAGGTTGTATTGTAATGTGGTTTACCGACGTTTACTTGGATTCTATATTAAACGTAAGTTCTCAGGAATATTCAGAACATTCTTGAATTATTTCTTTAATATTATTAGGAATAGCGCTACAGTAAAATCATTTTTGTTTATATCGTTTTATGGTAATTATTTTCCTTTCATTAGGAAGAAGACAATAACTTAATAAATGTACTAAAAAGACATTTACAGTAAAACCTGACATATCCGGCCTGTGATATCCGGAACCTCTGATAACCAGCCCGGGCAGCTTGGTGACAAAGAGAAGGAATTTTAGTTCACAGTGCTTTACCTAGGGAAAGGAGGGGTGAGAAGCGTATAATGAGGGATTTCCCCATAACAAACGTCACCTACGCTGTTTTTAGAAACATTGCCCTGACGTGTCGGTAGATTAATGTTGGTTGTGTCACTATTCCATGTGCGTTAGTTAAAGTTTTTCTAATGTACTGTATTTTGTTTCACTGTTATTATTTACTGTATGATCTAAAATAAAATCAAACTATTAATCTTTTTGATTTTTTTCTTTTCCATTACGTAAACAGAAAATACTTTAACTAAGAAATATGATACAAGCAGGCCAACAGTATTTTAGTTTTGATTTTTGTTAAAAAAAGTGTGCTATTTTATAAAATTATTATTAAATATTTTAGAAAATCCTTACAGCTCAGTATTAAACAGTTGCTTACATAGTTCCTTCAAAGCACAACCGCAATGTAATTGCTCCCATACCTTTATTATGGTAATTCCATATCTGGCTTCAAAGTTATCAGGCCTACCCTTTATGTACAATGGTATATGGACTAGGAAACATGGTAACAAATTGAATAACGATTTACTTTGTATGCAAATATAGTTTTTTTGTGAAAAATTCTTTCTTTTCTTTATAATAATAATCACTGGTTTTAGGATCTAACTTATAATAATTTAAATTCTATTTCTGTTTAGTCTAAATTAAATTCAAACTTATATTCAAATTCTATTTATGTTTTGCAATACAAGTACATATGAGGCACTCATTATGATCTAATGTGTTTGTCTGTTTAGCAAATGACACTGAAGAATGGAACAGAGATTTTTAAAGCATGGGAGAAGCCTCCAGTAAAGCCTCTGATATGTGTTCATATTTTTAATTATACAAATATGGAAGATTACACGTCAGGATATAGTAGCAAAATACATGTCAATGAGACAGGTCCTTATTGCTACAGGTTAGTTAAAGCCTACTTTCCTTTCATTTCAAGCTTTTTACTTTACTAACATCAACGTTAACAATGTGTTAATGAGCAGGATGGTCATGAAGTAAGCACTCAGACCGACTACTTGGCTTACTATCTCAGCTATCTTACAGCTCAATTATGAGAGAAATGCTGATCTGTCAATTTTCCCCCATTTTTACACCATATTCCCTCCCCATCACTGAGCCACACCATGCTTGTATTAGAGTCGTATGCACCTTTGGGTCATGGATTCAAAACTTCAGTCCTGACCCAAGAAATGATAAACTAACAGAGATCAACTTGATATAGATATTATTATGGCAGCTGATTTCAATATCGATCCAATAAGATATCGCAGTTAAAACAACAACCTTTAAAATTTATTTTTTGTTTTGGTCTTGAAATGGTTAATATGTTACTAGACCTAGTAAAATATGGAGGTTCTAGAATTGATAACATAGTGACATCCATCAATCATTGTGAATGGAAATCTGAAGTTATTTGCACAATGTATTCAAATAATTTTGCTCTCAAACTATCTCTAAATCTTCGATTTGTAAAATGATGTTACAGTGGCACTATTTTAAATTAGCTGTACCTGCCCGCTACGCCGGTCATAATATCTATATACATATAGCTGGATTGGGTTCACTCACTCACTTACTGACATAAATGTTGAGGCACTTCGGAGTGTTGGAAAAATTTGAAATTTGGACTAAAGGTAGATCTAACAACCATTTTGACCCCAGAAATCTAATATATATATAAAACTGCATGTGTAACTCACTCACTCACGTATACAAATTCTAATCCACTTTCATATGAGCTAGAAACTTGAAATTTGGCACACTTGTAGCTTTTACCGAGCAGTTGATGGGAAAATTTTGAAAACTAAAGATTTTTAATTTTTAACCCCTCAAAAAAATCAAAATGGTGGACAGGAATTTTGAATTAAGTGCATAGGTTTACTTACGGCTTGATTGTGGGCAAACCGTTGGTTGTACACCAAATCTGACAGCATACTCCAGATTTGTAATTAAATTTCCTACAATTTTGATCAGATAACACTTTTTTTGTAATTTTTTATAATGACTACGCAAAAAATCATTGACTTCCACATTTCATTCAAAAAATGTTATATTTGTTGTTTTTCGTATTTTACTACATTATTACAATAATTTAAGAACTTAAAACCCTACACACTACTTAATTTTACTAATTTGTTATCAAAACTACTATTAAATTTGATTTTTCACTGTCCATAACCTAGGAAAAATCCAAAATAGCTGACATGAAAACATTGACCTGTTTGTAGAGTTGAAGTTTTTGTTTCACTGAAACTTTAATTTTTAGTTTATTTAACATCACATGATATATTCAAATTAACAATTAAATTTGGCTCAAAAGGTATCCTTTGTATTTTTGTGCTAAATACAATGGTTTCCTCAGAAAAAGTCAGTAAACTTGAGTTTTTTCCGAAAACATGTGATTTTTTTGGAATAGTTCCTTCCATTTAAGCATGATTTAAAGGAGCTAGAAACTTAAAATCCTACACGTTATTTACCCTGCAAACGCACAGTTGAAGTTTTTGTTTTACTGAAGCTGTAACATTTAGTTTAGATAGCATCTATTGAAATGTTCAACCTTAAAAATTAAATGCTGTACAAAAAGTGTTATGTACATTTTTGTGGTACATGCTATAGTTTCCTTGCAAAAAGTCAGTAAACAAGTTTTGTCGAAAATATGTGATTTTTTTTTGGAAGAGATACTCCTATTTAATCATGATTGAAAGAAGCCAGAAACATACAACCTTACATACTATTTACCTTCACATTTCCTGTTAATAAAATGCTATACAATTAGATTTTGCTCTTTTCATAACCCACAAAAATTCAAAATGGCTGATGACAAAACACTTATCTGTTTGCACAGTTGAGGTTTTTATTTTATAGAATCTGTAATATTTAGTTTGGATAACACGTAATGAAATATTCAAATTAACAATTACAGTCATGTGCAAATTAATCTGAACAGAGGTAAATTTGGATTTTCGGCGTTGGCCAACCTGCAGATGTGGTGTTATTTCTTTTGTACATGTGATTCATTGTTTCTACATCACTACAATACTTTTTGAGGTTATGTTTATGTTTGCACATTGTTAAGTGGTATTACTGTCTTTGTGTCGTCATTTTTTAACCTTCCGATTATTTTGGTGAGTTCTTGGGTTATTTTCGATATTAGTTTATTATGGATCTAACTCCTAGGAAAAGAATCAAGATCGTAACTCTGCATGAACACACTTCTTTGACTCAAAGACAGATTGCTGAACAATGTGGTGTTAGTTTGGGCTCTGTAAATAATATTATTAAGTTAAAAAACGTAACCGGATCAATATCTCCTAAAAGAAAAGGTTTTTGTGGAAGAAAAAGAAAAACTACAACCAAAGATGATGCAATTTTGTTAAGAAATAGTAAAGTTCACCCTGAAAAAACCATTTGTGATCTTAAAAAAGACTTAGAAGATGCTGGGGTTCATATTCATGACTCAACAGTCAGAAGACGTCTTTTGGCCGTTAACAGAAAAGCCAGAAGGCCAAGGAAAAAATAGCCGCTACGATGAAAAAACGGTTGGCTTGGGCCAAAAAGTACAAATTTTGGAAAGTTGAGAATTAGAGGAAGGTTTTATTTTCTGATGAGAGTCGTTTTGAAGTCCAAGGTAGGTAGTTGTCCCATGTAAGAAGGTCATATAATGAACCTGTGTCACCGAAACATTTGCAACAAACAGTAAAACACCCAGTTAAAAAAATGTTTTGGGGTTGTTTTTCGGCTTAGGGCCTTTGGTACCAATATCTGGAATGATGAACAGTGAGAAATATATCCCTATTCTACAAAGCAGAGTGATTCCTGAACTTAAAAAACTAGAAGCTGACTATGACGTAAAATATCCTGTGTTTCAACAAGATCTTGCACCCTGTCACGCATCCAAGGCAGTTAAAAAATTCATGGATGAAGAGAGTATTTTGTGCTTGGAATGGCCTGGAAACTCGCTTGATGTCAATCCAATAGAAAATCTCTGGTCCATTTGTAAGAAAAGATTCAGATTAATTTGCACATGACTGTAAATTGTGTACGAAAGGTGTCATATACTTTTTGTGGCATATTCTATCGTTTCCTCACAAAAGGTTGATAAAGTTTAGTTTGTTGTCAACAAATATGATTTTTTGAATATATCCTCCCATTTAAGGATGATTAAAACAAGCTGGAAACTTAAAACCTTGCACAATATTTACGTTAACCACTATTTTGACCAGCCTCCATTATCAACTTCGGTAGTATCCCATCAAAAACTAAGGTCATTTCTTATGATTATCTTGGATAGAACTCCCTCCCCCCTGCCGAGATCATATTGGGAGCCCCCTGTGATTAACTTGGATAATTACCCGTTATCATCTTGGGTAGCCCCCGTGATCAACTTAGTTAGTCTCCATGATCAACTAGGGTAGCCGACCATCAACCACTTAGCCCCCCATGATGATCTTGGATTACCCCGTGATCCCACTTCAGTAACCACTCTTGGTCAACTTGGTAATCTGATATCAATTCGGAAAGCCCCTGGTGATCATCTTTGGTAGACACCCGTTATAATACTGTAAATGGTTATGTACAGTATTATTGGCTATGGCAGTATGGCTATGCTGTATAAATTACACTTAACCTCACAAAAAGTTGAGTATTTTGTCAAAAACATGTGAATTTTTGGAATGTATCCACCCATTTCAGCATGATTACAACAAGCAAGCAAGATACTTAAAACCTTGCCACTATTTACCTTGACCTCTCGGTTTACCTGCATCTTTGATCAACTTTGGTAGCATCCCGTCATCAACTTAGGCTACTCTCCGTGGTGACCTTGGTCAGCCCCTGTGATCAACTTGGGCAGATTTCCATGACCAACTTGCTTAGCTCCCGTGATCATGTTGGGAACCCCCTGTGATCAACTTGGATAGCCCCCTGATCAATTAGGTTACCCGGTCGTCAACCATTTAGGTAGTAGCCACCATGATGATCTTATATAGTCCCCCGTGATCCACTATGGTAACCACCCGTAATGATCTTGTGTAGCCTGTGATCAACTTGGAAAGCTCCTGGTAAACAACTTTGGTAGTCACCAGTTATCATATTGTAATTTCCCCTTGATCAGCCCCCATAATCAACTAGGGTAGCCGACCGTCCTAAACTTAGATAGTCTCCCAGGATCAACGTGTTAACCACCCTTAATCATCTGGCGTAGCCCCGTGATTAACTTTTGTAGCCAACCTTAAAATTATCTTAGGCAGCCCCCTCTTGATTAACTTGCGTATCCTCCTGTGATCAACAAAGGTGGTTCATCTTGATCAATTAACTTATGTAGCCCCCGTGATGAACTTTAGCAGCCCTAATTGATAAATTTGGGTAACCAACCATTGTCATCTTGGGTAGCCCTCATAATTAATTTGTGTAGACACTGGTGATCAAGGTAGGTAGCCCTCTGATCAACATAGGTAGTCCTCATGTTCAACTTGGGTTGCAAACTACCGTCAACTTGGGTAACCCCCGTGATATATGTAGGTTTCCCCGTGATTTACTTGGTAAACCGTGATTAACTTAGGTAGAATCTGTGATCAAATTAGGTAGCATTCATTATATATCACGGACCGACTATGGAGCCAGGCATCCCTTCAAGGACCCAGGATAGTGCTCTACGTAAGCTCTGTCTAGTCCAAACCTTGTCTTATAAAGTAAAGACTTTTTTCATTTTATTCTGTTTCTTTTCATGAGAGGTTTGGGTCATCCCCCTTCAATATTAACTTTGGTGGCAGCCTTGATCAACTTGGTTAGCATCTGTTATCGTCTTGAGTACTAACTGTGTACAAATTTGATAGCATTCGTAATCAGTTTGGGCAGAAATCAGCTTGGGTTGACAACTCTGATCATCTTGGGTAGCCTTGATTCTTACACTGAAAGGGGGTTTAGGGGCGAAGCCCCCAACGAGCGAAGTGAGTCTATATACTATAAAGCTCAACATAGTGACTGACTGACTGACACTAAATGTTGAGGCACTTCCTGGCGTCCTGCTCCCATGAAGTGTATACTTGAATTGAAGCTCTCTGTCTGAAAACTCCAGAAAAATTCACAAAAGTTTACTTTTCGCTCATAACAAGATGGCGGCCTTTTTTACACCCAAACTGCCCCAACGTATTTCTTATGGAACAGCCACTAAAAAGTAATTTTTATTACCTAAGTTGAGAATAATCTTGAGTAAAATGTTCAAACCTTCACAGTTCTACACACATAACAAACGGGCATAGCAAAATTTTAGCTTAAGAACTAAAAAATTTGGGGTATCAGGGGCCCAAAAACTAAAATTTTTGAAAATGTAAAATTTTTAAAAACTGATCTAATCTACTCAAGTGCGGTATCAATTTAAAGCTATTTCTCTCTTGAATCCAAATATAACATCAGATTTTGACCAGGATAAATATTAAGGGGTATATGCACGTAAATCATAACAAACAAAAATCTTAAAACCAGTAAAAAGGTAGTACAAACATAAATCTTCCAAGTGGGGCATCAAAATATAGATATTTATCTCAAAAATTATATTTTATCTTTACATCTTGGAAGAGACAATGTTTAAGGGTTCTGCCCCCTCCAAATAAAAAATATGCTCCAAAACCCATTTAAATTGAGTAATGTTAAACTAATACATGTAAGTGGGGTATCAAAATAATTTACCATCAGAATTTAGAAAAGACTATGTTTAGGGGCTCCACTGCCCCAAAAACCAAAATTAATGGTCATACTGGTTAACAATCGTGGCGAGGCAGTGGGCCGATCTTTCTCACGAGGCGACATGTCGAGATCCACAAATGGGACTGTAGCAGAGTATCTTGGTGGAAGCCTGCGAGGCTGTAGGCTGAGTTCCACAAAGAGGCCTGTAGCAGCAAACAAGGGAACGCTCGTCTTTGCGAGGCAGCAGGCCGAGTTCCGCAACGGGGCTAAAGGTAGAGTTCCCAGGCGAGGCTGCAGGCCGAGCTTACCTCACAAGCGCAACGAGTGATGACGGGGTTGGCACATGAAGCAGGGGTGTCCCCTAGTCTATATACTATAAAGCTCGATGTAGTGACTCAATGACACTAAATATTGAGGCACTTCACAGCGTCCTACCCCTATGAAGTATTTACTTGAATTGAAGCTCTCGGTCTGAAACATCCAGGAAAATTCACAAAAGTTTACTTTTTTCACTCGTAAACAAGATGGCGGCCTTTTTTACCCCAAAACTGCCCCAATGTATTTCTTATAGGAAAATCACAAAAAAGATGTTTTTATAACTTAAGAAGAAACTTAAGTATAATTGGCAAACTTCAAAGTACTACACGCTTAACAAACGCACATCTTATATATGAATTTTAGATTATAAACACAAAAATTTGAGGTATCTGAGGCCCAAAAACTGAAATTTTTGAAAATATAAAAATGTTTTAAACTGATCTTATCTACTTAAGTGAGGTATCAATTTAAAACTATTTTTCTCCTGAATCCACACATACCATAAGATTTTGGAAAGGACAAATAATAAGGAGTATATCCCCCCAAAATAAAATAAAATCTCCTAAAACCAGAAAAAGGGCAATACTAAAATAAAACGCCCAAGTAATGTATCAAATTAAAAGCATTCTTCTCTTAGATACTAATTTACCATCAGATTTTAGAAAATGCTATGTTTAGGGGCTTTACTGCCCCAAAAACCAAAATTCATGATCATACTGGTCAACAATCCATATTCCAGTAAATAAGGGCTGTTTTGGGGTGTTGACAATCAAAATTTTCCCATAAGACAAACATGGACTTCTCATAAAATAGTATTTTTTATGACCTAACATGAGAAAAAGCTTGAGTACAATTTTCCACAAATGGGACTGTAGCAGAGTGTGTCTTGGAGAGGCCGTAGGCCGAGCTCTTCCAGCAGGTCAAGTCCCACAAAAGGGCTAAAGCTAGAGTTCCCAGGCGAGGCCGCAGGCCGAGCTTCCCTCATGAGCGTCACGAGGGGTTGGTACACATAGCGTACAGGGGTGTCCCTTAGTTGAGTTTGATTATATAATTGAAATGTGATATTTAGAACAGCTGATGTTATATATAATTTTTTTATTTTAAGAGTTTAGTCTACCAAAATGTTATTCAATTTGTTTTTATTTAACAGCTGTTAATCAAATAAATAAATCAATTAATATAGCTTCATAACAATACCATGGGAATTTTTGAGGCTAGTGGGACAGAGTCCTGAGGTCAGAGAGGAAAACCCTTTCTTAGTGAGCCTCTAGAGGACAAGATAAACCTAGGTACAATTTTTCAAGTCAATTGGACGTATAGTTTTGGAGGAATAGTGATGAGTGGTAAATGGCTTTTATACATAGAGATATTTACAGGCCAGTTAATTAATCAAACTAAATGTGAATGTTTCCTACAATTATTAAAATGTACAGATTGGTGTCAAATGTATGCTATACAAAATATTGAACTACAAGTGGAATTTTTTTTAATGTTTTGACATTAACACTTTTGCCAGTTTAATAACACTGAAATATAAATTTAAAAAGCCACTACAGAGGAGAAATTAAAAAAGCTAAAATAAATTTTAGTTCTAAATATATTAGCAAATCCAATGATAAATCTAAGTCTACTTGGAATGTTATAAAATCTCCTACCAAAATTGGGAAATCAAAAGAAAATTATACTACTACAGATGTATCTCCTGATTGTTTTTATGAATATTTTATTTTGTGTGTTAATGAATTGACACAAAAAGATAATATTCAATACTAACAGAGAATGTAAAAATATGCGTGCATATATGTTGAGAAATTAAAATAGAATACCTTATACTATTTTGAAATTTAAAAGTAGCCATATGTTAGATATTTTTGGATTGAACGCTTCTATTCGTAAAATGATCCCACCATCTATATGTGAACCTTCATGTCATATTATTGACTGTTGTATTCTAAATGGAATTGTTCCTAAACAGCTAAAATGGGATGAGGTATACTAGTGTACAAAAAAAGTCCATTAGAAGAATACCAAAATTATAGACCTATTTCCATAATACCTGCAACAACAAAACTTATAAACATTGAAATGAAAGAAAACTTAGGAAACCAGCGTATTTTTTAGGAAAAATCTATTTTTGGATTCTGTTCTGGCCATAATGTTTACAAAGCACTTCTAAATTATTTTGAATTCTGTGTAGATCGAATTGAAAGAAAACCCCCAATACAAAATAAATTATTTGATATAAAGAAAGTATTTAACACAATATCTCACAAAATGTTACAATAAAAGTATTATGGATTCCCAGAAAAACAGTTAAATTAATTGAATCCTATCTCTGAAACTGATATCAGTCTGTATTTGTTTAGGGTAAACACTTAAACAAACTACTCAATAGACATGGTGTTCCACCGGGATCCATTTAGGGACAGACGCTATTTTTATTATTTATATATATATATATATATATATATATATATATATATATATATATATATATATATATATATACATAATTTAACAATTTGTATTACAGATCAGTTTTAAAAAAATCTTACTATATGCTGATGATATCTCACTTATTGTGCAAGGATTCAATTGCAATCATTTATGTGAAGAAAAATCCCAAATTATTATCAAGTTGTGTTCAGAAAATAATTTAACAACACATTCAAATAAAACACAAGATATAATACTTTTGTTAGATAGAAAAAACAAACAAAAAAACAAAAAACTGAAAAATACAAATTAATAAACTGAAATTTTTAGGAGTCATGATTGACTCACATATTATCTGGTGTGACCATATTGAACACATATTATTTAAAAAATTACACAAAGGAATTGTTGCTTTAGGACGAATCAAACATCGTGTAACTACAGAGCTTTTATTTATAGTATACTATGCATTCGTCCATAGTCACTTATCAGGTATGTCCACACTTGTGCGCTTTTGCTTGCGATAAGCGCATGCCTCTCGTGGTACGTCAGTGTATGTCTTGGCGCAAGGTACGCATGCATCAAGGCATGACTGAAATGAGTCAAAAGTAGGAGTTTTTCACAGTGCACAGGACAGCGCAAGGAGTACATCAACCTTGGATTTTTGTGCGTTTCAACATTCAACTTTTATTGTTTTGGTGGGGTTTAGTTGGTGTTTGTCTTTCTTCTTTAGTGTAAGCATGGATAATGAACAGACTTCACAATGTATAGACGACTATAGGTATCATGAGTGTTTGTAGGATATTTATGGCAAGTTACACACCCTTACCATATTCGTGATCAGGACAAAATTTCGCTGAACTTCAGTACCCACAACGCTATATTTAGGATTAAAAATATTTTACCGTTTTTCCTCATTTTCGTAAATTTCCCAAATTTTCCATTGAAAAAAGATCATATTCTTGTTTCTTAGTTATTTATCTACTTTGAAAAAAAAATTTCAGCTAGGAAATAGACAAGGCCCCTGTTCTATATCATAACATATTTATAATTAATTTAAATCTGTTCAGTCATATTCTGATTGTAATTGTTGTTACATTGTATAAGTAATATATATAGTATACATATCAGTAACTGATAACATTCATACAAATAATAGAAAACTCATCTATAAAAGAAGTGTTGGTATATTTTTAACCAACCGAAGATATCCTAAATTTCAAATAGTTCGCCTTGATTTCTTACGTTTATTAATTTGCCTCAAAACTAAATAACCCACCCACCCACCCATACACGTACGGTGGTATTGGCCCATCCACCCATACACGTACGGTGGTATTGACATTCCTTTTAACACAATAGCGTCATCTTCTTCCGTCTTGGAAAACGTAACTAAAGGGAAGGAATGAGTGTGGACATGTAAATGTCATGCATCTAAGCGCATGCAATGCTGCAAGCGCTGATACATGTGGAATTGAATGTTGAATTGAACGTTAAAACGCAAGTTGAAAGTAAAACCGCTCAAGTGTGAACTTACCAATTATATTCCACTCTGGGGAAACAGTCCTCCTAGAGGGTTTAAAATATTTAAATTACAAAAAAAATTCTATCAGAATTTTGAAAATATTCCACAAAAGCCAAGCTGTAAACCATTCTTTAAAGAACTTGATATTATGTGTTTACCTTCTTTTTATGTTTTCACTTCTTATTATATATCAAACAAAATATTTCTAAATTTACATTTCTAATTAGTATGTGAACATACTTTGTAAGAAACAAATACAATATAAGAAACATTATTAAACAGATCACAAATTATCTTATAGTTTTAAAAATATTTCAATTAGAATTTTTAATAAATTACCGATATATATATATATATATAAATAATCGCCTAATAAAAAAATATTAAGATAAGGCATTTAATTTTTGAATGATAAAAGAAGGCCAGAAAACAGGCAAGTATCATATTGAAGTTAAAACAATATATCAACAGCAGGCAGTTCAAGAAATTCATTAATGTTGTAGAAGGGTCTAGCAACTAACTAACCAATTGTGGACTGAAATCTTAAACTTACTAAAAGAGACATAATGTGCACTGACAGAGAACTTATTAAATAACTTAATATACATTATGCGATGCTGTGATTGTGATTTATGGCTATCTAACATATGGCTACCTAAATTTTATTTACAATTTCACTAATTCTCTTTTCAAAGTGACTTATCTGCATTTTACATGCGTCACTCCTCTACAATTTCCACATATTTTAGCTTCTCTGTAAGCCTCTTCCAATATCTTTAAATGTTTGCATTTCCTATTTCCTTTCTATTTATTCCTCATCAATACCAACCATTTTTATACGCTCATTTACCAACTGCACTCTGATTTCTTCTAAATTACCACAATTTTCTCCTAAGTTTTTATTTGATTTTATTCACATTTTAATAAACTCAAAGTATTTGATCACTTCTCCTTAATTTCTTCACTTTCAACATGCTTTTAGCCTAAGCATAATAATTACTTTAATTTATTTTCTAATTTTGTTTTTCTCATCACTATATCTAAATACTTTATTACTCTTTAACGTGATATTCCATTTCTGCTATGAATTTTATCCAGTATCTTCTTCCTTCCTCTTGCACAGTTTTTTACATCCTTTTTTTAGGTTTCTGATACTTTTCTTATTCCTTTGTGTCTTTACACACTTCTCAAATTTATTGTCACTTCCACTCCGCTGTTCCACCAAGTTATAATATGACATGGATGATTTTTGAGAAAAACTGTACATGAGCAGTGACCATTTTGAGTCCAAGGGAATCAATTGCCAATTGTGAATAACCGCTGACCAAGCATGGACATATCACGAAATATGAAATTTGTTTCATTTGGATCTTTCTCCTTGCCTAAAAAATGCCACTGACACCGAAATGAAGTACTTTTTATTTACCACATATGATAATAAAACAAGTACCATAGGACAACATTAAGTACTCAATATTTATTTTTCATCTAATTACAGACTCATTTTTCTCGTATTACTATATTTTGAGTAAAATATTAACACTATAAATATAACACTATTGTTATATTTCATAAATAATAAACATATATAGATATTTAAGGTCCTACTTGTTATTTTATTATTTTATTTTTAGAGAAACCTTAGTGAAAACCAATATACAGTTTCATGATAATGGGACTGTTTCTTATGGGGATCGTAGAACTCATGTATTTGAAGAGAAGAACTCCACAGGAAGGAGAGATGAAATGGTCACAGTGCCCAACCTTCCAATTATTGTGAGTATTATTGTAGTCCTACCTCATTAACTCAAAACTCAGAGATATGTCAACTTTTGTTGAATAATATTCCTATTAAGCATTATTATTTTTTATTGACAAGGATAAGAGAAATATATCCACTATAACATTTACTTATAATTAAGTACTATTAATTACACTACACTCTCAAGTAGGATGAAACATTGTATTGATTCGATAACTATTTCTCACAAAAAATTACGAAAATGACTTTCATGGAATATTGTGAGCTTGTGAGGCATTGTTTAAAAATTACATCGTAATTACAGTGTTACATTTCACATTGTATGCTTATTTTAAAATGATTGATTAACCACTTAAAATAACTAACTGCTAATCAAATTGTAGATATTTCTGCTATAAATACGGTTAGCAAGCTATATCAGAGGCCTGGATTTGATTAACAAGTGGTTAACTTTGATTCTTATTAATATTAAGTTCTGGATTCAAGGACAAGTGTTACACATTTTTTAATATGTAGTTGGTAATTTCAGGTGGTGAATTTTTTAAGTTCAATCAACACTTTCGGCTGTAGTTGACAATCCTACTAAAGTAGTTCTCTCTTTTTTCATGTGTTTTAGAAAGAATTAATTAACTTAGGACAAATTTGTTTTGAAATTAGTATTCAGTCTAACAAATAAGGCATGAAGTTCGTGTCTACAGTAAATCTTTAAGGCTGTACTGTAATATGTAAAATGTACAGTATCTGTAAGGCTGTATAAGTAAATGTTTATAAGGCCCTTGGGTGGTTCTAAACAAGCAACAAATCTGGTAGTTGGACTGTCACGAATGTATGATCACCCAGCTATGGCAGCTAACATACAAAATAAAAAAGGCCCTTTTGAGGACCAATCTTAAGTTTTAAAATAATAGGTTCTGTCTTAAATGTTGTTTATTTTAATAGTAAGGCGAAGAGCGAGTTCTTCTTGAAAACAATGTTGATATCCTTGCACTCCAATAGACACACATTGAAGATAATAATAATGCAAGAGGCAATATTCCTGGATACAGTCTAGTTGCCTAGTCCTGGGGACACTGTAACCATGTAATCCATTGCTTGGTTAGACTCCCCGCAATCACATGACTGATCCAGTGTCAATCCCCATTTATACTTCCAGTAATTGCATCTACCAACACCAGTTCGGAACCAATTCAAGAGTGTCTACTCCCTACAAGGGAGATTCATCCCACCTACAGGTATTGACAGATCGTTAATAAGGAACTTATTACGTTCATCAAAACTGTTCCATTCTACCGCCCAGCTGGTATTGGGCGAGAAGTTTGATCTACTCAAATGGAAAGCAGTACGTAAAGGTGGGTTTTGAGATTGTAAGCGTCCGTTCTGACGTGGGAGATCCTGTATAATGGGGAGGTGCAAGGCATTCAAGATCTTATTGAATTCTTTGAGTAGTGCCTCCTGACGTCTTATATTTGGAGGAACTATATTGCACAGCACCGGGAGCCAAGGAAGTGGAGTTGACATGAGAGTGCCATTAATAGCTCTCATGACCCTATTAAGTTGGACATTGACCGCTTTAGTGTGAACACTATTTAGCCATACGGAAGCACTACATTCAGCAGCTGAATAGACCAGTGACAAAGCAGTTTTACGCAGGACGTGTGAGTTGGCTCTCCAGGTTGTTCCAGCAATATGATGTAAGACGTTTGCCCTGGTTTTAATTTTAGTTGCTGTTTTTTGAGGATGGCTTCTAAACATCAGCGATCGATCTAATGTTACTCCCAGGCACTGTGGATGATCATTATGATGGAGCTTTGCACCATTGAGGAAGATGTTCAGTTTTTGATTAGCCAGTCTGTTACTTAAGTGGAAGCAGACTACTTTGGTTTTTGATGGATTAGGATTTAGCTTCTAGGTTCTAAAATATTCTTCGAGGGCTGCAAGGTCACTTGTGAGTGTTTCTTCAGTAGTTATGAAGTTCTTATGTTGGTAAGTTAAAGCAATATAATCCGCATATATAAATTTTCTAGACTTTGTGATTGGTATGTCAGCGGTATATACGTTGAATAAGATTTGAACAAGTACAGACCCTTGTGGCATCCCATCCTTCAGCTGTCTAAAAGAGCATTCTTCATGACCGAGATAAACTTTTATTAGCCTGGCACTAAGCATTGACTTCAAAAGTCGCAATAGAAAGGGACAGGAAGGAGGCTGTAAACTTAAACAACAAACCTTTGCTCCATACTGTGTCATAAGCTGCTGTAAGATCAATGAAAGCTGAAGATTTTTTCAACTTCTTTTCAAACCCATTTTCGATAAATGATGTCAGAGCTAGGATCTGGTCTCTGCAACTTCAACCAGGGCGAAAATCAGCCTGCTTAACTGAAACATTAGAATCAAGAATGGTGATATTCTATTGTATAACGCCTTTCTAGGAACTTATAACAAACACTAAGAAGAGATAATATATTATTATTTATTATATTATTATACCTACTGTACGTGTATGGGCGGGTGGGACATTTATGTTAACCTGTGAACATAACAGGCATACATAACCTGGTAAACATCCCAAATATAGAGTATAACCCAGATTCTTCTAGAAGTATTTTAAGTTGATGATTATTTTTTGTTGACAAAGAAACTTTAAAGTTGCAAGTAATTTTTGTGCAAATAATATCATGTAGCATTTTCTGTTTTAATCAAAAATAAACTAACAAAATTAATTTTAATAATTTGAGGTTGTACAGAGTGTTTAAAAAAGAATGAGCCGATTTAAAATGTCGGTAATAACTTTCCACTCGTTCAGGATCTTTTCCAGGCTTCAGAACAGCTACTACTTTTGATCGCTTGAATGCTTTTGGCAAATTGCCTGTAGCTAATATCTTATAGTAGACTGTTTGAAGCCATTGTTTCACTTTGCTACTAGCATGCAGCAGAAATTCCAGAAGGATACCGTCAAGACCAACTGCTTTCCCTGGTGGTATAGCAGAAATCGCTCTGTCTATCTCTTCCTCCGTGAAATTTCTGGAGACTTCCAGGGGTGCTAACTTGACTCTTTTTTATTTCATTCAACTTGAAAAGAACATGTTTGTCAGAAGGATGGTGGGTTGACTTTGATAAACTTACTATCCGTTTTGCTATATATTAGAGGCCTTCAGGCGGAACACTTCTCTTTGATTTGGAGATTACCAGTAGAGAGTTTCCTTAAAAGTGACCACGCTTCTCTACTGCTGTGGGTAAAGTTTATATCTTCAACAGTTTTAACCAATTTTTCTCTCCTAGCACTATCTAGAGAGTGCAGCACCAGATAACTGCGCTGGAGTTTTCGGTGGCATTTAACTCTTTGTATAGGTCATCTGATTCCTTACTCCATTCTGCTATATACTCCTTCCAATAAAGTCTGGTGATAAAGGCCTCTCAGTGTGCTTTATTGAAATTCCATCTATGCCTTGGAAAAGGTCGAATTATGGGAATTTGGACTCACAATGAAACTGGCACTGGCCTATGTTGAGAGTAGAGAAAAGCATCAAGAACTTTCCTAATTGGTTTTGGGCTTGATGATCTTCACATGAGCAGAAGCTTAGCTTAAATCAGGGGAGTAACCTCGACTTCAGCACCAACGAGCTGAATAAAAAGTGACTGAATTTTTAGCATCAAATATCAGGAAAAGGTTATTCATTTCAGCCCAGGCAGCAAGCTTTCTGCCATTCTCATCATTGGTACTGTAACCCCATTGGTTATGGTGACTGTTAAATTCCCCCACATAGAAGACTGGGTGTTCAAAATTTGGCAAAATTCTATCGTCAGGTCACTGGATGTTAGTAGGCTATTGTAATTTCTGACACTTGGATTGCCAAGGCATCAGAGCTCTTCTGGATAACTGACACATTTTCAATGTCATGCTTCACGCAAGTTGCAATACCATTAACCCTATGCCGTATAGAATCAATAAGTCTGTATTCGGGAATATTGCCTCTTGCTAACTTTGGAAACTTTAGAAGCTATTTTTTCCTGAAAAATATGACAAAAAACCAGTTAACATAATTTTGGCTAACATGAACAATGAAATTAAAAAATTTCAAAGAGATAACTTAACTGCATTTGCTCACTGTTTATCAGCACATTTTGATAACCCAAAACAAATGAGTGCTGGTGTCGCTAAAGTCTTCATGCATCATTTTGGGAAACCAAAACCTTCTCACTGACTAAATGAACAGCTAGCTTTCCAACAAAAAAATACCTGCGCAGGAATCTACGGTTTGATAACAAAGCAACATTATTTTAATAAACCATCAGACAGCAGTTATGATTTAGCATTTACATCATTTACTGAAGAATCTAAATCAAGAAAATTCAAAAGATTGATTTGCTCTTCTATGGGTTGTATTCATGACGAGATATCTCCAGTACAGTTTGCAGCAAACATAATAAAGTTCCATTTAGCCATGGGAGTACCTGTAAATATTATTAGCTACAATAAATCTGATAAAAAGCTAAGAAATGTGCTACAGGTTTTCTTAAAAACCTGAAGAATTTAATTTTGTCAATCCATGATGAAAAAGAGACAGAAATGTTGTCATTTGGGGATCTAGGCCCATCCACTTATCTTACTGAAGAAAACTCAGTCCCTGCAACACCTGAAACTTACCCTCTAACAATTTTGCAAAATGAGTCTCTGATGACCACTAGTGCTGTTGATATCTGCAGTGGGAACTAGAAGAAGCTGAGGAGCAACAGTTCAGCCAACCAGTCTACTACCTCAGATGTCACTCGTTATCAGCCCAGTAGTAAGGTCCGTCCCAGTTCTGTGTAGTGATGCAGTGAGAAGTGTGAGCTCTGTGAGCTCGGTTGTGCTTGATGAAATTTCTATAAGTTTGTCGGCTGCACCTGCTGCTTCTCCTTTACTCCCCACTCACCAAATCAATAGAACCTCAATAGATCATGTCTAAATCTTTTATACAGTTTATAAATTCGTATCGATTTTTGATAGCTAAAGATGGAAAAGGATCTAGTTGTTGTAGTTTTTGTGTTAACCATTTTGATAGGTTGTAATTTGGAGCATTTATTGAATTTACAATGGGACACATATTTCCTGGTTTATGAATTTTAGGTAAGCAGTATAGTCATGGGAGGGAAGGATTAGAAATATGTAAATGTTTAATTAGATCTGGATTTATCAACATTTTGCAGTGTTTCAAAGAATTAATTTACATGAAATACATTTTGGTAAAGGGATTTTATTGATGGCTGTCTAAGGACCAGAATTTAGCATGTTCGTTACTCTATTAAAATAATCTGTTTTGTTCAATATAACAATAGAATTACTTTTGTCAGCTTTTAGATAAAACACGTTTTTGGATCTTAATGACAATATTGTGTTATCATTTTGTTTTTCCAATTGGCTGTGTTCTTTTGTTTGTTTCATATTTACTATGGTAGATTCGATATCTCTGTTCCAATGACATTTGTATTATTTTCGTTCAAAAATTGAATATTTAACTCCACATCAATTATTACATTTTCAAAGTCATTTTTGCATTTTAAATTATAATTTAGTCCTTTATTTAGAAGGTTAATTTCTTGATCTGTAAACTTATAAGATGATTCATTATAAACTAAAACATAATTTTGAAAAGAATTTGTACTGCTGTTAGTTTCTTTTACGTCATTCAGTTTTAAGAATATGAATTTTGTATCTAATATTATTTTCTTTTTATTATATTTGAAGTTAATAGAATCCAACATACTGTTTTTTATTGAAATAATCTCATTCTAGGTTATTTAAATGTTTGGTTGTGTATAATTGTTGTTCAAGTGAGTTTAGTTCTAAATCTTGCTGTTTAGCATACATGTTTTTAATTTCTAGTTTTAGCCAATAAAATTTTGCATTAAGAATTACTTTTTCAGTGGTTTTATTTTTAATGGGTTTAAAATGCAAAAAATACGTTGAAAATGTAATAATTGATGTGGAGTCAAATATTCAATTTTTGAATGAAAATAAGAAAAATGTCATCAGAACAAATATCGAATCTACATGGTAAATATGAAACAAACAAAATTAAACAACCAACTGGAAAAACAAAATCATAACACAATATTGTCATTAAGATCCAAAAACTATTGTCATTCTATCTAAAAGCTGACAAAAGTAATGCTATTGTTATATTGAACAAAACAGATTATTTTAATAGAGTAACGAACATGCTAAATTCTGGTCCTTAGACAGCCATCAATAAAATCCCTTTACCAAAATGTATTTCATGTAAATTAATTCTTTGAAACACTGCAAAATGTTGATAAATCCAGATCTAATTAAACATTTACATATTTCTAATCCTTCCATGACACGACTATACTGCTTACCTAAAATGCATAAACCAGGAAAAAGTATGCGTCCCATTGTAAATTCAATAAATGCTCCAAAATACAACCTATCAAAATGGAACACAAAAACTACAACAACTACATCCTTTTCCATCTTTAGCCTTGTTCAAATTTATTATTGTCTTGCTTTGTTTATAACCAAAAATAAATTTGTGTTGCCTGATGATGGCAAAATGCCTAGTAAAAAGTGTTTTTATTGGTGATTTTGTAGAAATGTATAACAAAACGAAGAATACCAATATCAACACCATCTGAAATTAACAACATTATTGTCTTATAAGAGGTAAGTTATTAGATATGAAGGAGCTCATATTTTTTATATAAACAGCTTCTATCTTGCAGGGGACCATTGCCAAGCTGAGAGAGTTGCCAGGCATGGTGCAGTTAGTGCTCGGGGCTCCTTTGGTTCGACATTTTGAAGCCACCACCATGATCACAGTGCCTGCTCACGAATTCATCTTTGGCTACAATGATACTTTAATGTCATTTGTAAAGGGGATAAGTAAATTTGCACACAAAGAATTGCCTTTTGACAAGTTTGGCATCCTGGCAATGGTATGGTTTTGTTTAAAATAACTTTTAAGTATAAAAAGAGACAAAAACATCTTTTCCTAATGCTTCATTAAGGCTGGTACTAATCATCTGTATGATACATAACTACACTAATTAAAAAAATCACTCATAGCAAACAAATACAAAGTTTTTGTAATAAGTGTGGATTTTTAGAATATTTAATTTTTTATATGGCATTGACTAACATATTTTTATCACTTAAATATGAACTGTTGAATGAAATGAAAAATGTCTTTATTGATAATATATATCCATGATTATTCTATCGGTATTTTATCCTGATTGGTTAATATTAACAATTGATGGTAAACTTTACCTCTTTTGTTACGCCACCAATCTCCAGTTTTTTCTTACACTACCGGTTTCGGAGACTAATCTCCATCTTCAGGTGCTCACTAGTCACTACATACTAAATCATTAAAGTTTAAAATACTTAAGTTTGTATTTTTTGAATCACTGATGGTTGTTTTAGAGGTGAATCAAGATGAGGGTGGTGTTGCCAACTTTACAGCCTATTATTGAGTTGTTTATATTTCTTGTTATGTTTTCGATGTTGTATAACTGTATCGAAGATTTCATTGCTGTGGAAATCAGTTTGTTCATTTAATATTTGGAGGGGGTTTTGTTTTATTGAATTATAAATTTCAAACTTCTCTATTACATTAATTTTTATTCCTTTTTTGCAAACTTTTAAAATCTTGAAATTTTGTTCCATTCCTGTGATGTTGTGGCCTGACTCTACTAAGTGATCAGCAAATTTTGAATTGTAATTTCTGTTGGGGATATGTTCTTTAAATCTGGTCAGGAAAGGTCTGCCTGTTTGGCCTATGTAGTGTTTAGGGCAGTTATTACATTACATTAAATGTATGTATATAGACACACACACACACACGCACGCACGCACACGCACATGCACGCACACACACGCACACACATATATATAGTCTTCTCTTACACCTAAAATTGTACTATGGGCTCACTTTTAACCCCTAATATGGATTCAAGGGTGCATGGATGTGCATGTGTTAAATCATCAGTTCAGGCACCTGGGTAGCAAGAAACTTTCTTTAACAAATTATTGAAATTCATTCACAAAAACTACTATTCAGTTAATTACTGAGCTACATTGATGTCTGTACTAAATTTTTATTTGTTTGTTTACTTACAAAATAGCTACAATCCTATAATGGCCATCGTAACAATAATAAAAGGAAAAAATAATAAATATTAGTTACTATAAGGTAAGTAGGCCATAGATTTACAACGTTTCTTTCATTTGCCTTTTTAACAAGTCTAAACAGTGATAATATTTAAAACTGTTATAAATGGCATATAAAATATATTATAGTACCTCGCAATGAATAGATTTGAGTTGTTAATTATTACTATTTTCTTTTCTTTTCTTTTTTAGTAGTAAAACAATATATAATATTTTTTTTAAAGTGGGTCCAGTTCTCCTTTAAGTTGGGTAACTGGACCACTCAGATGTACTTCTTATAAAATCACACAGATAATCTTAAAGGTCAACTGGGACCATTGCTTGTATGCCTAGGGAAGTAAAAAAATTGACACCCATTATTAAATCATTTTCTACAGCAATTACTTGTGTGCTCCGAACATCGGTAAAATAATAACACTTAAAGTTATTTAGAAATTATATTAGAAGCTAATTTTTTACAATAAAAAGCACCTTCTTGGTTTTAGTTACTGAAAATGAGAAAAAAAAAGATTGATAAAACAGTTCCATAAACTTAATTTACTAAACATATTCAAACAAACATCCTTCCAGTTCTGGATGTTTCTCCAGCTCTTAAATTCCACGTTTGTTCATTGTGAAATGTGGTTTGATAAGTTTTATGATAAACAATATTATGATAATTCTTCTTCATACCATAGAATGTCTTCCTGCTCGGGCCATCTCCACTGTTTGTTCATTGTGAAATGTGGTTTGATAAGTTTTATGATAAACAATCTTATGATAATTCTTCTTCATACCATAGAATGTCTTCCTGCTCGGGCCATCTCCACTGTTTGTTCATTGTGAAATGTGGTTTGATAAGTTTTATGATAAATAATCTTATGATAATTCTTCTTCATACCATAGAATGTCTTCCTGCTCGGGCTATCTCCACTGTTTGTTCATTGTGAAATGTGGTTTGATAAGTTTTATGATAAACAATCTTATGATAATTCTTCTTCATACCATAGAATGTCTTCCTGCTCAGGCCATCTCCACTGTTTGTTCATTGTGAAATGTGGTTTGATAAGTTTTATGATAAACAATCTTATGATAATTCTTCTTCATACCATAGAATGTCTTCCTGCTCGGGCCATCTCCACTTTTCACATGTTTCAATTTTACTTTTTCTTCATCTAAATCTATAACTTATCCAGGATATTTATTTTCAATATATCGCACAATAACATAATCATCTTTAATCACAGGAATCCCAGGCACAACTTCATTTCCAAAACCAGTTTCATCACAGTTAAATATCAAGTGTGGTTTTTTTGTCAAACCACTATCTTATATTAGTTTCTCAAGCAAATCAAACAACCCATTCATTACAAATGAATTCTCTTGCCCTTTACAGACAAATTCAACTCCTTGCAGGTTTTTAATAGATAGGTTGTGCCTTTTCTTAAAAGCAAGGGACCAGTCAGGGCCTAAGCGTCCGTCTTTAAAACGGGTTGTCATGTCATTCTGTAGAACAAATGCTTGGACTAAGTCCATAACTTCATCCCTCAGCCCAAATACTCATTTTTCTAAAGCTTTAAGGCAATTTGCCAATTGAAGTTCAAATTCTAGGGGAATTGCTAACTTTCCTCCTCCTCCTATTCCATCTTTTGAAATGGACAAAAAAACAACATTTTTAGTGTCATAAAAGAGTTGATGTTTCCAACATTCTTTCCTCATATTTTGTTTGGAAATATCATAATTGGGAGTGAATAAAAAAGTTAAATTGCAAAAATACATAAAATAATAATTTCATCTATTACTATCCAAATATAAAAACCTATCTTCAAATGTAAAGTAAATAAAAGTTGTAAGTAAAGTAAATTTTAAACTTGTTTTTAATTATATATATATATATATTATATATATATATATATATATATATATATATATATATATATATATATATATATATATATATATGGTTATTTTATTTCTCACAACACATTTGGGTTTTAATCAAATTTGAACAAACTTGAGGTAACTGGGCCCTTCTGGACCTAGTTCTCCTAGAGGTATGGTCCAGTTGCCCCAAATCACCAAATTCAAAGTGGCAACTGGGCCATGACTCTCCGTAGGCCTATGTCTGGCATTATAAGTTAAAACACATTACTCAAGGTTATTTAAACATGAATAAAGCAAGAACAGTTTGTTTACAGTTTTTAAGAAATAAAAATGCACTTACAAAAAATTTTTGAATAAATTGCTGCCAAGTGATGTTTTGTCAGTGAAACTAGGGTCGAAATGAAACAATTGTATATATCAGTAGAACCATTAAAAAAATCAAATGGCTGATGTTGTGTTGACTTCAGTTAACCAGTGTTGCCATAGCATGGTTGAAATTTTCCTCAAGACCCAGGAAAAATCTAGCAAGGGAATGGCCCAGTTACTCCATGGGCCCAGTTCCCCGAACTTACCCAGGGGCGGATTAAGGATGTGATTTTGGGGGGCGGGGGTGGTTGTAAACCGAGAGGTCTGGGCACTACAACCCTTTTTAATATAACTCTATTTAACTGATAATCAAATGAAACACTAGATTTCAATTTAGTAATGTTAAGCGCATACATTTATATATACAGGATATTTACTAGTAAAACCAACGCTTTTAGCAGTCAAGTTCTTGACTGACTTCTTCTTAATAAATTCTTCTTTGTCAAAGCGGCGAAAAACTTCACAATGATACCACTAGGCCAGAGGTCTGTCTTGCTCTTAGGAAGGTGGTGGCAGGCGTCAATCATCTCAGGCTTGATGTGATACCAAATGCACTCCCCACCTGTGTCACTATCTTGCAGCACGTTTTTCCGCTCCACCTCCGAACACCTCCACGCAGTTGCGGCACTGTAATGCTCGCACGCCTCCAAGCAATATTTAAGTTTTGAGACTGTAGCCTTAAGCTTCACATTTTTGCTGCAGAGGTTCTCCATTTCTTTGCTTAGCCTTTTGATAGCCTTGGTCTTCTTTACTTTTTCCATCATCTCATCAATTCTGTTGAAACATTCGTTGAGCGAAGTATTCAGGGACTGCTCCATACTCTTCAACTCCTTTCAGATGGTGTCTAATTGCTCAAAGATGTCGCCGAGCATGACCAAGCTATCAACCACCTGGCTGAAGTTCATGTTTGCTTGATGCTCACGCTGACATTGCCTGCACCTCCACACGTAGTCGCTCTAGTTAATGTGGTCCACGTCTTCCTTACTCATGCCTTCACAGGTAGCATGAAACACACTTTCACAGCTACGGCACTTTACGCACTCTAGTGCCTACTTTTTGGCTACATGTTTTACAAGTGTCAGACATCACAGCACACTTAGATGAAGATTTAACGAACAACAATAGGTAAATGCAAAAAGATGGAAAACTAAATCTTGATGGAACAGGAAGTAACTCCAGAAATAAATTAAATAGAAACTGAATTTTAAAGAAATATTCACTAGTAATCTTGCACGGAATAAACCAGCTCAAACGGGAGTAGCTAAACGTCATTTTATGGCATAGCGAACACAACAGAGGTCTGATCTCCATGACCTCCAGAACTGAACTGAGTTTATGTTAAACTATTTCTATATGTCAGCACTGCAACTTTTGTCATGGAGCCTTTAACATTCAACCACACAGATTTTCAATTTCTAAAAAAATATACTTTTATAAAAAGTCTGTATTGTTTGTGTGTGTGATGTTAAAAGCACATTATTATTGGTTTTTCTGATACTACATTGATGTTAACTGATACTGAAATAAAGTATTCTACTTTATTCTATATTTCTATCAACTTAACTCTGCATTTATTTTCACGAGTATAAATTCCCTTAAAAAGTATGGAGGCCTCCTTTGGCAAAATGTACTTTTTTATTTATCCAGATAAATATGACCCGTAAGTTTTCAATTTTGTACTAAGAAACCTTAAAATATGCTTTCTTTTTTTATATTAACACGTCCAATGCTGATGACGCCAGTTGGCGTCACACAGAACGTGCCTTGTATGCTGATGACGCCAGTTGGCGTCACTCCCGCCTTTTTGCAAGCCAATAAGAACGTAAAAACAAGATCGACGCCACTTGGCGTCATTTATTATTTGTTACATTAATTGCTAATTTTTTAATAAAACATTTCGTGAACATGTACATAATAAATTATGAAATAATAAACATCCAAAAATAAAATAAAATATTTCAGCATTTGCACAATAATGAATTTCCATGTCAGCAATGAACGTGTTAACAATTAGTACTGGGGCAGAAATCTTTTTTAAGGAACCCACATTAAAAATGTTACACCACTAACGTTCTAAACATTTATTAAGAACTACTACTTATAAGAAAAACCATTTAAAACTATTAAACAATTAGTGTCTGTTCTCTAGAGGGCTGCTGAAACTAAGGAGCGAATTACTGTTAGGACAGGCTCTGAGGACCTGAACAGTATTGGTGTAGTGACAGCCCTAAATGGCCAAGAGCGACTTGACGCATGGGACAGTGAAGAATGTAATAGACTCGACGGAAGTGATGGAGCCTTCTTTCCCCGGCATGAGATCAATAAGACTGCCATTCTCCATCTCTTCCACAAGGATTTGTGCCGAAGGCTACCTCTTGTCTATCAGAAGGAAGTGGACGTCAGTACATAGTAGGAAACCTGACTTTGTCATGTAAATTAAAGACATTTAAAATGTTTAAGCTAAAGAGCTATAATTGTTAAATGAATGTGGCGATGAGACTTATATGAAAGGGTTTATCAATTACTAAGGATGAATTGATTCTCGATGCTAAATCTTGAAATATAGATAATTATTTAACTTGGAATCAAGAAACAATTAAAAAATTATTCGCTCTTCTCATAATCTATTCCGTTGTAGGTAAAAATATAAGCAAAGTAAACATGCTATGTTTCATTGTTTAGTGCAGTTAAAACAATACTGCTATATCCAAGCAACATTTAGAAACATTATTATTCATTTATACTTGATTATATATATATATATATATATATATATATATATATATATATATATATATATATATATATATATATATATATATATATATATATATATATATTGGGAAAATAATAAAACCAAAGATTGTACTTATAGTCCTGGGCCAAATTCTATAGTGAAAATGATCTTTTTAAATGTTTTAGGCCTTGAACAACATGTGGAATTTTGTGGGTTAATATTCAGTTTTTCGGTTTTAACTTCTAAACCATTCATTGTTTTCAATGCCCAAAGTTGAATAGCATCAAACGTCTTTCCATTTATTTTGGTATAATGTATTTTTTGACCGAATGAACTGAGATACAGCTGTTTGAACGTAGGATGACTTTTTAAAAATTGTCTAAAATTACAGAAAAATGCTGGACTTTGTCAGATACTTCTATTTTCCTATATTCCTATGTGAATAAAAGGTCCTCTCAAATTTCAATGCAGAGGAGCGTCAAGAAAATTCTCCATCCACCTCTTTCGTCTCAAAGTCCTTTCCCATTAAAGGCAAACTTATATTCGCTCTTCTTGGTTCTTCTCACAGCTGAACAACATGTCTAACCTCACCTACTTTATATTTTGAATTGCCATGCAAGACTTTATGAAATAATATCACTAACACAAAAACCCTATATTTTTATATAAACAAAATTATTCAATATGATTTCTTCCATAAAAAAAAAAACACAAAATTTGAAGTGAACAGGCATCAGTAAAAAATATTGCTATTTCTTTGTATAATTCTTGACTTCTTCTGTCTCAATGGCAAGTTCTTGTCTTCCTGGAAGTTTCGTTGCTCTTGAGCAATAGTGTCTCCAAATAGGATGTCTTGACACTCTGCGTTGGTATCGCCTTCTATGAAAAATCTGCTTCAGATTTGCAGGTATTCCCCACACAATGCTTGCAGATAGCAGAGCATCCAAGACCTGCTTTCTTGCAGCTGCAAGCTCCAGTGCTGCATCCAGCGTTTCAAAAACAATGAATTATGTTCAGCAGGTGCTCTGGAATAGCATCCATGATTGTTGTAATTGGGATCACACCTGAAAGAGACATTCATCACTCTTTCCTACCCCAGTCCAACTTCCACACCCATTAACTGAGTGAAGGAAGAGAATTTCATAAGCTAAAGGTTTTTAATTAGATATCAATCGGAGTCTGAATAAATTTTGAAAGGGATCAGCTGATAACCGTCGGCTGTTCATTCCTCATTGGGATATTAATTAATAACACTTTCTAAGGAATAGTCAGCCTTAGTTGTACCAATGACTACATTCGCTCAACTACTCTCATCACACATATTCAAAATCCAATTCGCCCATATCTTGATGATCGGCATCTTAAGACTAAATAAATGAACTTCCTGATTATTGTATTTGCAAGAATATGAGGATTATAAAAGACTGGGTGCCTATCCCACTTTAAAAAAAATAAATATTGTGGTTGGTTGAGCCTAGCACAATGTTCAAAAACAGAAGATCTTCTACTGTAATTGTGACACTGTCAAATTCTCTAGTTTTTTATATAGCAGCAGTTTTTACAATAAGGATATCAATATCTTTTGTTACCTACTTCACCTGAATTCTTTTATTTTCTATTTCAGGTACCAACTTTGTGGTAAGGTTTCTTGTTGGTATCATTGGACAGGTATTTTTCGTACAAAATTGTAATAAGTGTCACAGTGAAAGAAATGAACTTTGTGGTTGACTGCAACAACTATATTGATAAGTTATCCATCAAAACCACTATGGCATTGGACTCAAAGAGTTTGAGCACATAATACACTTAAGGGTATTACAAAATGTGTTAAATGTGGTAGCAGATATCCACTATCAATGACTGTTTAGTTCCTGTTACCAAAGTGTACTTTGGTCCTTTCCCAATACCTGCTACCTGAACTATTATTGCACCAAATACAAACTACATTTCAAAACAAAACATCCTATGCGCTCAGATTAAGTTGAGAGATTTTGTTTTGATAGATTTCAGTGGTACAGAATATTGATTCAAATTTTTTTTAAATATTTAGCATAGCCTAATTTATTGATAAAAGGAACATAAATCCTTGCTCTTGTTTACATTATAATTAATTTATCCGAAATTATTGTTTTTAAGTGTTTTTGTTTGGGCAGTTTCAGGATGGAGTTATGGGAATGAGATTTCATGTCCCACCAGATGTATACAACACAACTGGAACCTGTTATTGCAAGAATGGAAAATGCCCACCTGTTGGTGTTTTTGACATATCTCCATGTGCAATGGGTTAGTTATAACTTTCAGAAGTTTTCATATCCTTTAACCCTTTCCACTCAAGTGGCGGGGCAGCCCCGCCACGCAACTTACCGCACTAACTCCAATGTCGGGCCGGCCCCGACGTCTCTATAAAAACGTTCTATGATTGTATTTAGACTGACGTAGTTACATTATTGTCCGCTAGGGTTGTTGTTTGATATGTGCTGCTATCTGTAGAATTTTTTCGGAACCGTTTGAGTTTAGTATCGGTAAACAAACCTCAGAAAATGTAATGTTTGTCGTCTGTGGCTGCTCTGTAAACAGCTGGCTGACTGCAGCAGCTATCTGCACTCACTTTGTTCCGTCATATGTTATCGTTCGTAATGAGCTTATAAAACGCATTGTTGTTGCTAGGTTATCGTTGTTGTTTTACTGTTTAGTCATAATATTTTTATTTTTACGAAAATGAAAGAGCGTTGCAAGTAGGCTATTAGATTTTGTCTGTTTATATTTTTAGCTGATAACATGTTTTGAATTATTGAAAAAAGCTTTACTTACAAATTTGGTCTAAATTATGTACCTTTTGACTGTTGCTAAGCAATAAAATAAAATTTGTGGAGTAATTGTTTACTAGTTGCAGTGAAAATAATTTTTTTTTTAAAAATGTTGTTTTTCAAAAAAATTCGGTTTTAGAATTATATATTTTTTTTTATGTATAATTTAGTCCAAAATATTTGAAAATGACTTTTTTTTGTTTGTAAGGATACAAACAACAAAAAACAAACAACAAATACTATTCTTCCTATTTAAAATTTTTCAAAAATTCTTCTTGTATCCGTTTTTTTGTTAGAAATTCAATTTTGTTCCAATAAATATATATAATTAAAAAACTTTGAAAATAAAAATATATGTTTTATTTTATATTAATCTATACTTTAGTCATTGAAGAAACAAAGAAAAAATACATCAGCTTTTTGGAACTATCAGATATATGTTTTTCCCACTGAACAAATGTAGTAGGCAATCTTTGCTTAAAAGTAAATGGAGCTGATAGGGAAACTGGGTTCCCAGTAATTGGAGTGGAAAGGGTTAAGATATTTGTCTTTTATCACTTCCTTGCTTATTACAAAGTTCCACTGCACAAGTAGCTACACTAACTAATGAATGGCAGGACAACGCAAAACTTGGCAATAAGAAGATGAATATTAAAAAAAAAAAAAAAAAAAAAATAGGATTAGAATCTATAGGAAGAAACCTTCTCATAGTTGACTCCTTGCTCATTACAGATGATATGTTGAAGGGTTTAGACCTGAATATGTGTCAGATGAATGGAAAATCTATGCAAAGATTTGCAAACTACCCTCATTGTTCATTGGGGTTCATTGCTTTTATACCTTTTTTACCTCTGATTAAAGGAGTATAAAAAAAAGACCCATCTCATTACTAATATGAGCATAGTTGGTTGAAACCCAGCTTTATAAGCTTAAGTTTTTCAGTTCGGTCACAGTCATTAGATAGTTTAATGACAAGCTACTAACTGTTCATTTGTCATTAAACAATTAATGACACTTTCCAATGGTTAGTCGGCCTTAGATTGTAACAATACCTACATTTGCTCATCTACATTCATCACACTCATTCAAAATCTTAAGAATAAGGCGTCTTAAGAATAATGCATCAGTTATTTTTTAATACCGGTACATATTTTAATGAATTTTCTGTTCTTTTTTAATCCAACAGTATAGTTCAAGTTTTATTATGGTAGACTCGGACTCTGGAGGCGGCGATAGGCAAGGGGCGAGGAAGAGTCTCACTGTAAAGGGTGTCTTACAAACATTCGCTCAAATTAGGTCACTCGATGCAGGAATGACTCATCGGATTGCATTCATTGGTTTAGGTTAGTAGTGCATGGCCGATTCTACGGTTATAAAACTGTACTATAACAACCTGATAACAGAGGCACCATGATAGGATGGGAAGCTGTAACTCACCCTCATACAAAACTGAGCCCTACCGAGGATGGGAGACAATATACCAACTCAGGAGATGAAAAATAAAAGATAAAATAAAACTCAGAGTCAAAAAAAATTGTTTACTTAACAAATTTAAATAGATCCAGAACTGTGGGCCAAAAGTGAAGAATTAAAAAAATGTGAACGTTAGACTATACAAATATATTATAATATTAGCACAAAATGCACAAATATATTGCAATACAAGTATAAAAAGCACAAATATTTTGTGCTTAGTTGTAATATATTTGTCTTGTGTGACGTTCACTTGTACTGTATATGTACCAACAGGTATTATGCTAATTAAATAACTATCAATATGAATAGTGAAATTGAATTGGTTTAGGCTTAAAAAAAGTAAAAAGAAAACAATCTTAAAAGTAATCTTTAAAGCCTCTATTTTTTCTAACATTCTAAGGGTTGAAAAAATATTATCATATATACATAACATTATAAATATAACAAAACAACTACTGCTAAATAAATAACAAGTAAGTAAATATGAACAGTGACCTAAGTAACAAATAATTGAAATATAACAAAATTACAGACACAAATACACGTGTAAATTAATAACACAACAAATTTAATGAGAGCTAAATAACCAAGACCTTGGAGAAAAAATTTATAAAAGAAAACAGAGATAAAAATAATTTACGAGTAAGTAAATTAATAAAGTAAAGTACGATAAAGTAAAATATAAAGTAATAAATAATAATAAAGTAATAAAGACAAATAATAAAGTAAAGTAAATAAAGTAAATTACGAACATACTGAAACCATCGATCTATATAATACAACTGGATTGCCGGCTGAGTGGTGGGCACGCGGTCCGATCGGCTAGGCAATCCGCACGACATTGGCGGGACTCGCCAGGCGGAATTACATTGAAAATCCCATAAGGCATATTTTCTTAGCGTTATTATTTAGAGTCCAAGGCACAATAAAAAATGCTACTTTAGCAATATAGTATCCTATTCTCATGCTAATGTATATACAACATACCTGGATATTTATTTACTCCAAAATGAAACGGTGCAAATAAAGAACGCTTTATTTAACAGCAAACATTTTATTTACAGTACAATTGTCACAGAGATGATAGTATGTTAAAGTTTTATATACAATGAACATCATTAATTTTAACTTATTATTACAAATAACTTATCCTACAGCAATCATATTACAAGTTACTAAACAAGATAATTTTATTAAGTTTTTGCCGTAGCCCTTGTTTGTTGGCAATTAATACATTGGTTTTTTTCTTTAACAATGTGGTGAGAAAATATTTTACATGTCATGAAAGCTATATATTTTATTAACTTAACCAAATGACTATCTTCACCAATATCACTGTTGCTAACATGGCCTATAAATGTGTTGCTGTAGAACTCTCTAACAGTTAGCGTTACTGAATAGTTTGTGTTCAAAATATGTAGTTCTGACCAACAGTTAACTAGCTTGTTATGCAAAAACTTAACTATTCTGAAAACATCATAGGAAGCCTTAATTAATTTACCTCTACTAATAAAATTAGTGTAGGTATCATACAACATTTCAGAGAAAACTGTATGATTTTACCACTCAAACTTACCTTCACTCTTTCAAATATCCTTCTTATTTTTTGGCGGCGGATTGAATTCGAGCAAAGGAAAATTTAAAATTGTAGGTACTGAATTTGTTTTCAGTATAAGTCTAATGCTTCCAAATTCAAAAGATTCTTGACTAAAGTGCCTGCTACTGTCGAGGACTCACGAGTCTGGGAGCAACCAGAACGCAACCCGCCCAACACTAGCCGATAATTTAGCCGAAAACTTTCCCTGACGCCTGCAACCCTCGCTCCCAGACTCGTGAGTCCTCGACAGTACACAGTCTTGAATGTTCAGTTGGAACAAAACCTTTCCTTTTGGTAGCAATCGTCCATTCCTTACGCAGGTTTGCATCTTTTGGAAATCTGGAACACACGTTCTGTGTTTATTTACTTATAAACCCTATATAGGCATATTCGTAGGCTTAGAGTACACATATTTCGTATTGGTCATTTTAACATCGTGGTCAAGTGTTAGAGAGGGACTTAATAGCCCTAACTTCATGCCTAAAGAAAGGTACTGTATTTTCATTTTCACTGTCATAGTCATTATTCCTATTCAGCTAGGTAGTAACATATTAAATGTGTTCACCAAATATTATGAAATAGCTCTTTGTCCGTACTTGCAACAGGTGAAATTGATCATTTAAAAATAATACGATAATTATATCACATACAAACCAAAAGTGATGTGTGAGTATGCGTGTGAGGTTTTAACTCACCCACAACCTTACACGTACAGTGGTATTGACCCACCCGCCCACTCCTTCACGTACAGTGGTATTGACCCACCCACCCACCTTTACACGTACAGTGGTATTGACCCACCCGCCCACTCCTTCACGTACAGTGGTATTGACCAACCCGCCCACCCTTACACGTACGGTGGTATTGACCCACCCGCCCACCCATACACGTACAGTGGTATTGTGGTACGACAAAATGTAACATGATCTAATCCACCCATACAAGAACATTGATACTGTTCTTGCAATGTTGACCCACTCACCCGCCCATACACGTACAGTGGTGTTGATCCACCCACCCGCCCATACACGTACAGTGGTGTTGACCCACCCACCCATACACGTACAGTGGTATTGACCCACCTGCCCACCCATACACATTAAGTTGTTTGTTTGTGTTGTGTGTGTTTCTTGGAGATGGTCGGATGTCTTGTACAACAAAACTTCATTTAACTCATCCTAACACTCATTAATGAAGTTACGCCACCTTACATCATGTTTTTTGGAAGTGGTTGGATGGCTTGTACAACAAAACTATCTTTACCCTGTTCCTGACACTCATTGATGGAGTTACGTCACCTTGCATTCTATTTCTTGGAGATTGTCAATAGGCTTTCACAACAAAGCTTCATCTGTTCTGTTCCTGGCACTCATATTGAGTCATTACCACTGTACGTGGGAGAGTGGGCGGATGGGTCAATACCACTGTACTTGTATGTGTGGGTGGGTAGGTCATTACCACTGTACGTGTATGGGTGGGTGGGTGGGTAAATACCACTACGTGTAAGGGTGGGTGGGTGGTCCAATACCACTGTACGTGGGTGAGTGGGCGGATGGGTCAATTCCACTGTACGTGTTTGGGTGGGCGTGTGGGTCAATACCACTTTACGTGGGGGAGTGGGCCGGTGGGTCAGTACCACTGTACGTGGGGGTGGGCGGATGGGTCAAGACTACTGTGCGTGTAGGGGCGAGCGTGTGGGCTATACCAACGTAAGTGTATGGGTGTGCGGGTCAGTATTACTGTACATGTAAGTAACCAGCCAAACTTCTGAAGGTCATTCCTTGGATTAAAACAAACAAAAAATTTCATGTGTACAAATCGTGTATCTCGCTCCATTATCCGGCTATCTGTCTGTACGTGTTTTTTTTACTAAAAACATAATATCTCTAAAGTTATTTAAGATAAAACCATGAAAATTGGTATAAATGTTGATCTTTATAATGTTCATGTACTATTTAAATTTCATCGTTTACAATAATCGTTTTCAAAATGGAGGCTATTTAAAACGTACCACTGTACCACTGTGCGTGTAGGGGCGGGCGGGTGGGTTAGTACCACTGTACATGTAGGGGCGAGCGGGTGGGTAATTTAATGTAGGCTATATTTTATAGGTGAAATCAGATTTTAGTATGTGAGGTATTGATTATTTTACTGCAGCAGTTATAATATTAGCAAAAGATAAATAACATTTTATTTTCAAATATTAAAGTTTAGCAATTCATATTAAATGTGATGGATGGTATATTTAGTTTGCTAGGAAACAGTAACAACATGTGTAATTACAGTCTAATTTGCTATTTTAATATTTATTTAGATAGATAAAAAGGATCTTACTTACCCATGAAAGGAAATTCCACAGTTTTTCTCAGAACGATTGTTACAACCGTAGGCGGCACAGAAACACACCATCGCAGCCTAAAACATCACAATAATAGCATGCGTTTATATGAGGCGGTGAGTACTGCGTCCCGCCAGTGGGTGGAGTAGCGCCGTGCCGTTTCTGTGGCAAGCTTTGCGGCGGGAGTCGGCGATCCAGTTCTCTTATACTTATATAGATCGATGACTGAAACTTGCTGATGGGGTAGGAGGATTCTAAATTGGAATTTAAAAGGTTTGAAAAAAAACCTCCGAGGACTCTGTTCTTTAAAAGGATGGAAGGTGGCGAGGAAAGGGACCAGAAATAAAATATTAAATGAAATTAAAATTTTTGTTAAGCTAAAAAAATATAAATAAACCAGTATATCCCAGTTCTAAAACCAGTCAGACTTCTTCCAACACAAATTCCCTCACAACTTAAGTACTTTCTTCACGCCAGGTGATGAGCCAGTAAAGAAGATCAAAGGGCTGGGAGTTGTTTGAAAAATAGATAGATATTACCTGAGTTTGGAGTAATGGACATAGCAAGGAGAGAGAAATAAGGTTTCGGCCCCCACTGCGGCAGTTAGAAGGCAGAAAGCCAGCACGAAGATCCCCCGTTGCATCTCAGGACCTCTTCACTTCCTCCTAGTCAATTTTCATGTTCCGCCTCCTGAAACTCCGGCCCCTGAAACTAGTAAGCCTTTTAGTTTTAGTCAATCATCAAGAATGAAACAGAATCTGCAATTGACCAAGCACTGCGAAACTGCCCAGGACAACAAAAAAGAAAAGCAGACCAAACCCATTGAAATACAGACTTTGACACAAACACTATATAACAAACAAAGTGAGGAGCGGCCAGCCGAAAGTGGAATGCCGTAATGTGCTATGGAATAAAGCAGGGTGAATATGTGGGTAACCCCACGGCCACCATTATACAACGGATGGCAAATATATCGGTAGGTGACAACCATTGGGTAGGTATAGGAGCACCACGAAACAATGGATGTAAAGGGTGTTTGGGTAGGTAGGGGACCACCATAATATGATATACAAAAAGGGTGGATAGGTAACTATGGCAGCACCATGATATAACATTCAGCAAGGGTGGATTAGTTTATACGGGAGCACCATGATACGATGGACAGTAAGGGTGGATAGATAATTATGGGAGCACCATGATATAACATTCAGCAAGGGTAGATTAGTTTATACGGGAGCACCATGATACGATGGACAGTAAGGGTGGATAGATAATTATGGGAGCACCATGATATAACATTCAGCAAGGGTGAATTAGTTTATACGGGAGCACCATGATACGATGGACAGTAAGGGTGGATAGATAACTATGGGAGCATCATGATTAACATTCAGCAAGGGTGGATTAGTTTATACGGGAGCACCGTGATACGATGGACAGTAAGGGTGGATAGATAATTATGGCAGCACCATGATATAACATTCAGCAAGGGTGGATTAGTTTATACGGGAGCACCATGATACGATGGACAGTAAGGGTGGATGGGTAACTATGGCAGCACCATGATATAACATTCAGCAAGGGTGGATTAGTTTATACGGGAGCACCATGATACGATGGACAGTAAGGGTGGATAGGTAACAATGGCAGCACCATGATATAACATTCAGCAAGGGTGGATTAGTTTATACAGGAGCACCATGATACGATGGACAGTAAGGGTGGATAGATAATTATGGGAGCATCATGATATAACATTCAGCAAGGGTGGATTAGTTTATACGGGAGCACCATGATACGATGGACAGTAAGGGTGGATAGATAATTATGGGAGCATCATGATATAACATTCAGCAAGGGTGGATTAGTTTATACGGGAGCACCATGATACGATGGACAGTAAGGGTGGATAGATAATTATGGGAGCATCATGATATAACATTCAGCAAGGGTGGATTAGTTTATACGGGAGCACCATGATACGATGGACAGTAAGGGTGGATAGATAATTATGGCAGCACCATGATATAACATTCAGCAAGGGTGGATTAGTTTATACGGGAGCACCATGATACGATGGACAGTAAGGGTGGATAGATAATTATGGCAGCACCATGATATAACATTCAGCAAGGGTGGATTAGTTTATACGGGAGCACCATGATACGATGGACAGTAAGGGTGGATAGATAATTATGGGAGCATCATGATATAACAATCAGCAAGGGTGGATTAGTTTATACGGGAGCACCATGATACGATGGACAGTAAGGGTGGATAGATAATTATGGGAGCATCATGATATAACATTCAGCAAGGGTGGATTAGTTTATACGGGAGCACCATGATACGATGGACAGTAAGGGTGGATAGATAATTATGGGAGCATCATGATATAACATTCAGCAAGGGTGGATTAGTTTATACGGGAGCACCATGATACGATGGACAGTAAGGGTGGATAGATAATTATGGGAGCATCATGATATAACATTCAGCAAGGGTGGATTAGTTTATACGGGAGCACCATGATACGATGGACAGTAAGGGTGGATAGATAATTATGGCAGCACCATGATATAACATTCAGCAAGGGTAGATTAGTTTATACGGGAGCACCATGATACGATGGACAGTAAGGGTGGATAGATAATTATGGCAGCACCATGATACGATGGACAGTAAGGGTGGATAGATAATTATGGCAGCACCATGATACGATGGACAGTAAGGGTGGATAGATAATTAATTATGGCAGCACCATGATACGATGGACAGTAAGGGTGGATAGATAATTATGGCAGCACCATGATATAACATTCAGCAAGGGTGGATTAGTTTATACGGGAGCACCATGATACGATGGACAGTAAGGGTGGATAGATAATTATGGGAGCATCATGATATAACAATCAGCAAGGGTGGATTAGTTTATACGGGAGCACCATGATACGATGGACAGTAAGGGTGGATAGATAATTATGGGAGCATCATGATATAACATTCAGCAAGGGTGGATTAGTTTATACGGGAGCACCATGATACGATGGACAGTAAGGGTGGATAGATAATTATGGGAGCATCATGATATAACATTCAGCAAGGGTGGATTAGTTTATACGGGAGCACCATGATACGATGGACAGTAAGGGTGGATAGATAATTATGGGAGCATCATGATATAACATTCAGCAAGGGTGGATTAGTTTATACGGGAGCACCATGATACGATGGACAGTAAGGGTGGATAGATAATTATGGCAGCACCATGATATAACATTCAGCAAGGGTAGATTAGTTTATACGGGAGCACCATGATACGATGGACAGTAAGGGTGGATAGATAATTATGGCAGCACCATGATACGATGGACAGTAAGGGTGGATAGATAATTATGGCAGCACCATGATACGATGGACAGTAAGGGTGGATAGATAATTAATTATGGCAGCACCATGATACGATGGACAGTAAGGGTGGATAGATAATTATGGCAGCACCATGATATAACATTCAGCAAGGGTGGATTAGTTTATACGGGAGCACCATGATACGATGGACAGTAAGGGTGGATAGATAATTATGGGAGCATCATGATATAACATTCAGCAAGGGTGGATTAGTTTATACGGGAGCACCATGATACGATGGACAGTAAGGGTGGATAGATAATTATGGGAGCATCATGATATAACATTCAGCAAGGGTGGATTAGTTTATACGGGAGCACCATGATACGATGGACAGTAAGGGTGGATAGATAATTATGGCAGCACCATGATATAACATTCAGCAAGGGTAGATTAGTTTATACGGGAGCACCATGATACGATGGACAGTAAGGGTGGATAGATAATTATGGCAGCACCATGATACGATGGACAGTAAGGGTGGATAGATAATTATGGCAGCACCATGATACGATGGACAGTAAGGGTGGATAGATAATTAATTATGGCAGCACCATGATACGATGGACAGTAAGGGTGGATAGATAATTATGGCAGCACCATGATATAACATTCAGCAAGGGTGGATTAGTTTATACGGGAGCACCATGATACGATGGACAGTAAGGGTGGATAGATAATTATGGGAGCATCATGATATAACAATCAGCAAGGGTGGATTAGTTTATACGGGAGCACCATGATACGATGGACAGTAAGGGTGGATAGATAATTATGGGAGCATCATGATATAACATTCAGCAAGGGTGGATTAGTTTATACGGGAGCACCATGATACGATGGACAGTAAGGGTGGATAGATAATTATGGGAGCATCATGATATAACATTCAGCAAGGGTGGATTAGTTTATACGGGAGCACCATGATACGATGGACAGTAAGGGTGGATAGATAATTATGGGAGCATCATGATATAACATTCAGCAAGGGTGGATTAGTTTATACGGGAGCACCATGATACGATGGACAGTAAGGGTGGATAGATAATTATGGCAGCACCATGATATAACATTCAGCAAGGGTAGATTAGTTTATACGGGAGCACCATGATACGATGGACAGTAAGGGTGGATAGATAATTATGGCAGCACCATGATACGATGGACAGTAAGGGTGGATAGATAATTATGGCAGCACCATGATACGATGGACAGTAAGGGTGGATAGATAATTAATTATGGCAGCACCATGATACGATGGACAGTAAGGGTGGATAGATAATTATGGCAGCACCATGATATAACATTCAGCAAGGGTGGATTAGTTTATACGGGAGCACCATGATACGATGGACAGTAAGGGGGGATAGATAATTATGGCAGCACCATGATATAACATTCAGCAAGGGTAGATTAGTTTATACGGGAGCACCATGATACGATGGACAGTAAGGGTGGATAGATAATTATGGCAGCACCATGATATAACATTCAGCAAGGGTGAATTAGTTTATACGGGAGCACCATGATACGATGGACTGTAAGGGTGGATAGATAATTATGGCAGCACCATGATATAACATTCAGCAAGGGTGGATTAGTTTATACGGGAGCACCATGATACGATGGACAGTAAGGGTGGATAGATAATTATGGCAGCACCATGATATAACATTCAGCAAGGGTGGATTAGTTTATACGGGAGCACCATGATACGATGGACAGTAAGGGTGGATAGATAATTATGGCAGCACCATGATATAACATTCAGCAAGGGTAGATTAGTTTATACGGGAGCACCATGATACGATGGACAGTAAGGGTGGATAGATAATTATGGCAGCACCATGATATAACATTCAGCAAGGGTGAATTAGTTTATACGGGAGCACCATGATACGATGGACTGTAAGGGTGGATAGATAATTATGGCAGCACCATGATATAACATTCAGCAAGGGTGAATTAGTTTATACGGGAGCACCATGATACGATGGACAGTAAGGGTGGATAGATAATTATGGCAGCACCATGATATAACATTCAGCAAGGGTGGATTAGTTTATACGGGAGCACCATGATACGATGGACAGTAAGGGTGGATAGATAATTATGGCAGCACCATGATATAACATTCAGCAAGGGTAGATTAGTTTATACGGGAGCACCATGATACGATGGACAGTAAGGGTGGATAGATAATTATGGCAGCACCATGATATAACATTCAGCAAGGGTGAATTAGTTTATACGGGAGCACCTTGATACGATGGACAGTAAGGGTGGATAGATAATTATGGCAGCACCATGATATAACATTCAGCAAGGGTAGATTAGTTTATACGGGAGCACCATGATACGATGGACAGTAAGGGTGGATAGATAATTATGGCAGCACCATGATACGATGGACAGTAAGGGTGGATAGATAATTATGGCAGCACCATGATATAACATTCAGCAAGGGTGGATTAGTTTATACGGGAGCACCATGATACGATGGACAGTAAGGGTGGATAGATAATTATGGCAGCACCATGATATAACATTCAGCAAGGGTGGATTAGTTTATACGGGAGCACCATGAGACGATGGACTGTAAGGGTGGATAGATAATTATGGCAGCACCATGATATAACATTCAGCAAGGGTGAATTAGTTTATACGGGAGCACCATGATACGATGGACAGTAAGGGTGGATAGATAATTATGGCAGCACCATGATATAACATTCAGCAAGGGTGAATTAGTTTATACGGGAGTACCATGATACGATGGACTGTAAGGGTGGATAGATAATTATGGCAGCACCATGATATAACATTCAGCAAGGGTGAATTAGTTTATACGGGAGCACCATGATACGATGGACAGTAAGGGTGGATAGATAATTATGGCAGCACCATGATATAACATTCAGCAAGGGTGGATTAGTTTATACGGGAGCACCATGATATAACATTCAGCAAGGGTGGATTAGTTTATACGGGAGCACCATGATACGATGGACAGTAAGGGTGGATAGATAATTATTGGAGCATCATGATATAACATTCAGCAAGGGTGGATTAGTTTATATGGGAGCACCATGATATAACAATCAGCAAGGGTGGATTAGTTTATATAGGAGCACCATGATACGATGGACAGTAAGGGTGGATAGATAATTATGGCAGCACCATGATATAACATTCAGCAAGGGTGAATTAGTTTATACGGGAGTACCATGATACGATGGAATGTAAGGGTGGATAGATAATTATGGCAGCACCATGATATAACATTCAGCAAGGGTGAATTAGTTTATACGGGAGCACCATGATACGATGGACAGTAAGGGTGGATAGATAATTATGGCAGCACCATGATATAACATTCAGCAAGGGTGGATTAGTTTATACGGGAGCACCATGATATAACATTCAGCAAGGGTGGATTAGTTTATATGGGAGCACCATGATACGATGGACAGTAAGGGTGGATAGATAATTATTGGAGCATCATGATATAACATTCAGCAAGGGTGGATTAGTTTATATGGGAGCACTATGATACGATGGACAGTAAGGGTGGATAGATAATTATGGCAGCACCATGATATAACATTCAGCAAGGGTGAATTAGTTTATACGGGAGCACCGTGATACGATGGACAGTAAGGGTGGATAGATAATTATGGCAGCACCATGATATAACATTCAGCAAGGGTGGATTAGTTTATACGGGAGCACCGTGATACGATGGACAGTAAGGGTGGATAGATAATTATGGCAGCACCATGATATAACATTCAGCAAGGGTGAATTAGTTTATACGGGAGCACCGTGATACGATGGACAGTAAGGGTGGATAGATAATTATGGCAGCACCATGATATAACATTCAGCAAGGGTGAATTAGTTTATACGGGAGCACCGTGATACGATGGACAGTAAGGGTGGATAGATAATTATGGCAGCACCATGATATAACATTCAGCAAGGGTGGATTAGTTTATACGGGAGCACCATGATACGATGGAGAGTAACGGTGGATAGATAACTATGGGAGCACCATGATATAACATTCAGCAAGGGTAGATTAGTTTATACGGGAGCACCATGATACGATGGACAGTAAGGGTGGATAGATAATTATGGCAGCACCATGATACGATGGACAGTAAGGGTGGATAGATAATTATGGCAGCACCATGATATAACATTCAGCAAGGGTGGATTAGTTTATACGGGAGCACCGTGATACGATGGACAGTAAGGGTGGATAGATAATTATGGCAGCACCATGATATAACATTCAGCAAGGGTGGATTAGTTTATACGGGAGCACCGTGATACGATGGACAGTAAGGGTGGATAGATAATTATGGCAGCACCATGATATAACATTCAGCAAGGGTGGATTAGTTTATACGGGAGCACCGTGATACGATGGACAGTAAGGGTGGATAGATAATTATGGCAGCACCATGATATAACATTCAGCAAGGGTGAATTAGTTTATACGGGAGCACCGTGATACGATGGACAGTAAGGGTGGATAGATAATTATGGCAGCACCATGATATAACATTCAGCAAGGGTGGATTAGTTTATACGGGAGCACCGTGATACGATGGACAGTAAGGGTGGATAGATAATTATGGCAGCACCATGATATAACATTCAGCAAGGGTGGATTAGTTTATACGGGAGCACCGTGATACGATGGACAGTAAGGGTGGATAGATAATTATGGCAGCACCATGATATAACATTCAGCAAGGGTGGATTAGTTTATACGGGAGCACCGTGATACGATGGACGGTAAGGGTGGATAGATAATTATGGCAGCACCATGATATAACATTCAGCAAGGGTGGATTAGTTTATACGGGAGCACCGTGATACGATGGACGGTAAGGGTGGATAGATAATTATGGGAGCATCATGATATAACATTCAGCAAGGGTGGATTAGTTTATACGGGAGCACCGTGATACGATGGACGGTAAGGGTGGATAGATAATTATGGGAGCATCATGATATAACATTCAGCAAGGGTGGATTAGTTTATACGGGAGCACCATGATACGATGGACAGTAAGGGTGGATAGATAATTATGGCAGCACCATGATATAACATTCAGCAAGGGTGGATTAGTTTATACGGGAGCACCATGATACGATGGACAGTAAGGGTGGATAGATAATTATGGCAGCATCATGATATAACATTCAGCAAGGGTGGATTAGTTTATAGGGGAACACCATGATACGATGGACAGTAAGGGTGGATAGATAATTATGGGAGCATCATGATATAACATAGAGCAAAAGTGCGTGGTTAACTAAAGGAACACCATAATATGACAGATGGCAAGGGTGTAAAAGTTAAAAGTTAAATGTCATTTGATATTTCTAGCTAAAAAGGCCTCTCTAACACGTAAATAAATGAATAATGAATAAATGATTTATTTTCCCAATAATAAACAAAAACAATAATGCAAACAAAAAACTAGGAAATTAACTGATCACTGTTACAAGTAGTGTAACCAGTTTAAAATAAAAATATGAATATACACAAAATAAAAAACTAAAAATCTTGATTCTAGCGCAATTAAACATTGCTCGCTACCTGTAGTGCAACTGTATACATTTGAATTCCATTTTAACAAACTTAATTCTACACAAAAACAAGAAACAAAATTAACAAAAATGACATAACGAAAATTATGATTATTTAAAATATTTAGAATTTAATAAACCATGAAAACATATTACAATATATTAATATAAAGCCATTTCATTGTCAATACAATCTCAAAATAAATTTCACTTACCATTCTTTTTGTCAAACAAACTTACGTTCTCACAAAAGAAAACAATTTTAATGACAACCTGAAAATGATGGGAAATGGTTGGAAATAAAAAAGTGACAAGAGAATAATGAAAAGAACGTAAAGAATAAATATGAACAAATTAAATCAATCAGTTAAAAACAATAAGTCTGATTTTTTTAATAACCACTCTTTGCAAAATATGAGTGATTTTAGTTGCCTTATACTGTCTGGAAGTCTGATGTAAGATTTTGGCCCTAGATATTGCAATGAATGTTTCATTATAGTTTTATTAACTTTTGGTAATTTAAAATTGCCATGGTTAACACTTTGAGTATTATAAAATAGATTCATAGTTCCTCTGTTTCCACTCATAATGTAAAATATTTTTAAGACTTTAAAAACAATATATGTTGAACAGGAAGGATATTTAACTGTCTATACAAAGGAAAAGAACTTTCTCTTTTATTTTTCTTCTATTTTAGTATTCTTTTTCTGTATTCTTCTATAATACAGTCTTTTGTTCTTTTTCAGCACAATAATCACTACATATCCCATCAATGCAGAGACAATTAACGCATTTATAAACAATTTTATTAGAAAAAACTACCTTTTCTCGGAGACTGAAGTTTATATAATTAGTTTTACTTACACTAAGAACCAAGTTGTTATCGGTAAACCACCAACGCAAAGCTTCCAAATCAAAATTCATGTTTAATGAAATTTCGTCTAAACTGTCACCAACATAGCTTAGTGCTGTATCATCAGCGAAAGAAACCACTTGTCCATGAAAGTTCCCTTTGCATAAATCGTTAATGTAAATTAAGAACAATGTCGCCCCTAGCATAGATACTTGTGGCACTCCGTGTTTTATCTGACCAAATTGACTTAACCCTTTTAGTGCCAGGCCATTTTTGCATTTCCTATGCGAAAAGTGCCAGGCCAATTTTGGCAAAAATGTAAGGTTCCAGGTAAAAATTTATAGAATCCATGTTTTTAGTCTTATTTATAAAAATTCTTTTTTAAATGAAAGAGCAATAAGTGGTCTATAGAACTATGTATATATATTTAACCTTTCTTTGTAATAAATTTTATTTTTTTCTAAAAACCTTGAGAAAATTTTTTTAAAAATTTTTTTTCAAGTTTGAAGGTCCGTATGTTAGTTATAATTTTATTTTAGAATATTGTCCTGAACGGCATTTTATAGAGCATTTAAAACTGAACTAATACATATAATTTCATTTACTATACTTCTAAAATTATCTCTTTACAAAATTATAACTAAAACATTACATATTGGTTGCTAAGCGACATAATAGTTATACCTAATAGTTACGTGTCTGTCACGGAACAGTTACGTCATCTAGACTCAGTCCAAGAGCGAAATTGCGTGCAGCGGTCATTGGCAAAGCGTCTGGTATTATTCTGGCAGCCATTTAATAAAACATAACGATGCACTATAACAAATACAGCGCGTCTCTCACAGCGACGCTGGCATTTCTCGCACTAGTAAGGGGCGTCGCTGACAGCGACTCTTGGCACTAAAAGGGTTAATATTCCATTGATTCTAATTGGATTAATAATATTCCATTTGACATAATATTCCATTTCTTTCTATTGGATGAATAGCTTTGAAACCAATCATAAGCCACACCCCTTATACCACAACTGCAAAGTTTCTTAACCCTATCTGGGCCAAGCGACTATTAAGTAGTCGATGTGTACGGCCATATAATGGCCAAGCGACTATTTTATAGTCGATCGTGTATGTCTCCGCACGCAGCAGTTTTGTCACCTGTTCTGGTACTCGAATTGCAAAACTAACCACACCATTCAAAAGAGGACGTTCCAGTGGTTTTATTTCATATATAAAACATGTATAAGCTCAAATTATTTACGTACAAACAAATAAAACAAATGACATAAGTTGTAAACATTCAATGACAACTGTGATGAAGGTCGGCAGACGACCAAAATACGTCATTTTCAAAAATTCACTACGAAATGTAGGAAAATGGTATCATGATTCCAATCCCACCTGTGGATAGAAAGAAATGTCAACTACAAGTGTGCAATTGTAAGTTTTTCTATAACTTGACTCGTTTAGTTGTTGTGAATTTATTTCTAAAAGTACAATTTACAAGCAGAAATATGTCAAAAAACATACTTTGGCATTTTTGTAGATATTTTATTTAATTGTAGGTTATTAGATTTTTATTTTATACCATTATATTTGGGAATAAATTGTGAACAATTATTTTCTTACCGGAAAACAGTAAGATGCTATTTTGACAGTTAGTTAGTCCAATGAAAAGGTCTCATTCTTGTCTTTGTATGTGCTCAGCTCAGCTGTCACTTTGTGAATACGTCTGTTTGTTTACTCGTCATCCCGCCATTGTTGAAGTGTTTACTGTTCTGTTTTCATGTTATTAGTACCTTTTATTCATATTATTGTTATAATATAATGAAAGTGAATTGTTGTGGAGTGTTCTAGTGGATTGTGAAATTGTGTAGGCTAGTAAATATAATATATTTTATTTATTTCTGTTCATCATACTGTAATTTCTTCAAACTTCAGATACAAATCAATTTATAACTTCTAACATCAATACATAATATCTAGGCCTATTTTGAACATTTTACTCATCACTGAACATTATAAATGCACTATGCATATTTTATATTTCTTTTTTAGTCCATGCCAATAGCCTAGACTGAAAAATGCCGATTGAAAAATGTTACCTTTTTGCGAATAAGAACACACTTTTTCAACAAATTTTGATAAAACACCAAATAATCTATATATTATAAAACTAGAATAAATTGTCTACTTTTTGTATATTTTGAAATTTGTATTACTAATTGTTTTATATTTTTTAGACGTCTTTGAAAATGCAGAATTTTTAGAAATTTTCCAACGCTCATACTTTATTCCTAAACTTATTATTTTTTTTAATTTTTTGGTTGAGATTTTATATCAAACCCTGCATATTTTCTTTTTATTTGGCTTATATTAGACAGATTATTATGTAATATATTGGTATTATATTACATTTAAAGTTTTTTTATGGTCATTGAATTATTTATGTCAGTTTTTGACAAATTGACGTGTACAGATTATTTACCAAATATTTCAGTATTATTTGAGAGAATTACAAAACCTTTGATATTTATATGTAAAGAAATAGATTATAAAACTTTTATACATGTATTGTTATTAGAGAAAAAAATTATTTATATTTTTTCATGGACCATGCTTTTGAAATTTACATTTTCAATTCGCACATTTTTCGTATTTGTTTGCCCGTAAATTTTTTCTACATATATATTATATTTTATATTACATACCAATGGAATCCTCAGTTATTTCTAAATAAAATTATATACAACATGATAGGGTTATGATGGAATTTTAGTAATTTATGAATGTTTATGTGCGAGCCTGCAAAACCGACTAAAAACCCCCTGGCCATTAGCAAGTTTTGTATGGGCCTATATAGGGTTAAGCAAGATTGAATGATTAACTGTGTTGAAAGCTTTCATAATATCTATTCAACCCTTTATATTTTATAAAAGTAGACAACATTTAGCAACTTTTGGCTATCTTGGAATAAAAAAGTTTTAATATTTTGTTTATTTACTAGGTATGGTCAACCCCTTTTTTACAAATGTTTTAATTTTATTTTCTTCTTATTTTATTTATAACAAACATATATTTTTTCAAGGTTAAACATATTTTTAAAGTATTCTGTGCTATTTCCTGATAAAATTGATGTATACATTCATTGTATTTAATATTTAATACATTTTTCAAAATACAGTACGCTTGCAACACAGTGCAAAATGGCCCACCACTACAAAAAAAAATGTTATCGCCACTTCTAGGCTTAACATGACTTTCGAACCACGGGAGCAGCAGAACAAAAACTGTTAGTGTTATATCATGAATTTAACCCGGACTTAGGTTAGGTTAGGTTAGGTTGGGCTGTGTGGCAAGGCACTGGTAGCAAGGTAGGTAACTAGGAAGCATCATGATGTGATGGACAGCAAGGGTGGATGGGTAACTGCAGGAGCACCATGATACGATGGACAGCAAGGGTGGATGGGTAACTATAAGAGCACCATGATAGAATAGATGGCAAGGGTGGGTGGGTAACTAGGGAGCATCATGATAGAATGGATAGAAAGGAGTGGGTCGATAACTACTGGAGCATCATGCTACAATGGATGGCAATGGTGGAATGTTGACATTACTCCTCCCTTGCCAACATATTAGTCACAACATCTATAGACACATTTTATTGTAGATACTCAGGAAACTGTGATATTAATATTTTCTGCAATTATAATGCAATATAAAATAAAATGTTACAACAGCATTTTATCAAATTTATAAGTTAAAACTGCTTGGTTGATAATCTTAAAAATGATAATTATTTAATGGTAAAGTAGCGATAGAGTTTCATTCTAATTATACTAACAGTCCTCAAAGCAAACATTATGTTATAACTCTAAATTAAATAAATGAACAAAACTAATTATATCCTCTTTTTTGCCTTAATATATATTTATTCATATATTTTCACATAATAGATAAGCCATAAATAGTAACAGACGATTATCCTAAAAACTTTGATTTATGGATTTTTAAGAATTTTTAATTTAATTTAGAAAACTCCTCTTTTAAAACTTTATTGGCATAATATGTGTTGTCACTAAAATAGATATAACGTTTTTATCCAAACAACTAATTGTTTGTGATAACTATCCACACTTCATTTTTATAATTTATACTTTTTAAACTTATTTTATCTATAAATTGATGTAATCTCCAAAATTTTAGCCATAAAAACGTTCCACTTTTAAAGCTTTATTATTCTATCATGGTTTTATTTATCTATTGTATCATGGTGTTGCTCTAATACTTACCCATATCTCTGCCATCTATCGTATCATAGTGTTGCCCTAGTTACTTAACCATATCCTTGCCATCTATCGTATCATAGTGTTGCCCTAGTTACTTAACCATATCCTTGCCATCTATCTTATCATAGTGTTGCCCTAGTTACTTACCCATATCCTTGCCATCTATCGTATCATGGTGTTTCCCTAGTTACCTACCCATATCCTTGCCATCTATTGTATCATAGTGTTGCCCTAGTTACTTACCCATATCCTTGCCATCTATCGTATCATAGTGTTGCCCTAGTTACTTACCCATATCCTTGCCATCTATCGTATCATAGTGTTGCCCTAGTTACTTACCCATATCCTTGCCATCTATCGTATAGTAGTGTTGCCCTAGTTACCCATATCATTGCCATCTATCGTATTATAGTGTTGCCCTTGTTACTTACCCATATCCTTGCCATCTATCGTATCATAGTGTTGCCCTAGTTACTTACCCATATCCTTGCCATCTATCGTATCATAGTGTTGCCCTAGTTACTTACCCATATCCTTGCCATCTATCGTATCATAGTGTTGCCCTAGTTACTTACCCATATCCTTGCCATCTATCGTATCATGGTGTTGCCCTAGTTACTTACCCATATCCTTGCCATCTATCGTATCATAGTGTTGCCCTAGTTACCCATATCATTGCCATCTATCGTATTATAGTGTTGCCCTTGTTACTTACCCATATCCTTGCCATCTATCGTATCATAGTGTTGCCCTAGTTACTTACCCATATCCTTGCCATCTATCGTATCATAGTGTTGCCCTAGTTACTTACCCATATCCTTGCCATCTATCGTATAGTAGTGTTGCCCTAGTTATATCATTGCCATCTATCGTATTATAGTGTTGCGTATTATAGAATTTTTTTACGTTTTCTACCATCCAGATTCACATTCCATTATATTAACCGGTTAACCAGAATGTACTGTATATGCAACTTTTTTTAGTTCTTCTCTGCTCTAGTATTTCCTTTGACATTTTAAATTTACTAGTTATTATGACATGGATGTTCGTAAAGAAAATTTACTAAATTATTATGAAGTAGATCTTAATGAAAAGAGGAGCTCTTATGTAAACCGTTAATAGATAAAACATCTTCGTCATTGTTCAGATTTATACTACTCCTTTTTATTTGAATAATATTTATTGTCTGACATTTAGCTTGTTATAACCCTTTTATTGTCTGGTTTAATTTCCCTGAAACTGTAACAGGTACAGGTGTGTATTCTCAACATATTCAACAGAGTAGTTCTTGATTAAAAACCATTTATGCCCTCGTACGGGTTGTTCCCAAACAAATATCATGATTTATTATGTTGTCATACATTAATATAACCAATCTAAGACCTATTTCAAAATTGTTTTTTTTTCATAATTTTTTACTGTCACTGGCGAACGAGTAAGCCATTTATATTTGTTACAATCATTAATACAGTATTTATTTATTGTTTATTAAGTGATAAGTAAAATTAACTATGATTGAACCACTGTACATGTATTGTTGAGCGGGAGGGTAGGTGGGTGTGTCGAGAATGGGTAGGTGGGTGTGTCAATACCACTGTCACTGTACGGACGTGTACATTGTGATGTACATCAATGATATAGTGTCTAATTTGACAGACACAAATTTCACTGTGAGAAAATTGAGTTGGTACAAAATGCTTTTTATGCCTGTGAAATAAAAATTGAATAGTTTTAAAGTTGAGTACAAAGACAAACTTCAAATCACTGTTGTCCAACATCAATAAGCTACGTAGCTAGTGATCTACACCTGTTTTGAAGACAATAACATAACTAGATGTTCATGCTCGCCAAATTGTTTTACTTAGTGAATATTTGGCCATTCTCAGTCTAAGCTTGCTCTTTACCTAGCGAAGCCAAGTGGCCAATACAAATTTATGGGCTCCTACATCCCTCACCCACAGATAATTGTATGACAGTTGCACTTGCGCCCCGGGGTTAGAAAAATCATAATTCCTCCTTACAGTGGCTAAAATATAACTATTAATTCTATAAACATTGTATAAACTCTTATTACACTCTCATCTGCACATTTTTGTGTTTCTTGACGTCCTGACAGGTATTCAGGCAACAAGTTATGTTACTATGAATACCAAAACTGCCAGAAAAGCACATAACACTAAGTATCTAAAACAAAAAAAATCTTATGGACATTCAATTAGTTTTTGAACAACCAAATAGATACAATGTAGTATTTAAAACAAATTTCTTATATGTACTACAAAGAGTAAACTGTTACGTAACGATTCAGTGTTTTATATTTCTGTGTAGCAATTATATGTTTATGTTTCAAAATAAGTCTATTTATTTACAATGATTTCCTGATTATTCCTAATAGTGCTAAACAAAATATTTCTACTATTTATTAAAGTTTTATCTTAATAGAAGCCAGTAGTTCTTAAGCAATCGCTTACTATTTTGTGTTAAGAATTTTAATGCGTGGTGGTTTTCATATTTTGTAATGTAGTATAAACTAAAACTAATTCAATAATTTATTGAATTTACAAACAAAAGCTATCAACGCAATTAAACTGTAAATATTACATACATCTAGGCTGTCAATGCCTGGAAATTAGGATATCAACATGATATGATGTTTGTTTAACATACTTAAATAAATTTAGTTTATATTAGTTTATTTAGTCTTAAATTTTTAGTTTACAAAGATGTGCACAACACCAAGATTTTAAAAATATTTATTAAATGGTAATGAATGTCTAAAAACAGATAGCTTATCCATCAAATCAGGCATAAAAAAGTAAAAACGTTTAAGGGGATCAACTAAATAGTTGAGATCTTCTCTGCGGTCATGTCGATATGGGGTTAGTTATTGTTTTAATAACGATACAGATGTTAAAGAAATATTGTATAAGATTTTTAAGTAATTCATGCCAAAACTCTATAATGCCGATGTGCTGGTGTTGCTTTCCAATTAATTTATGGAAATACTGCTGTGGTTATACCTTTAAAAGAAACGCAAACGATCAGTCGGCGAGATGATCTGTCCAGTCTGCGCTCCGGGGAAGGAGGTGCGCGAAAGTCTGCTGTCGCTCGGAAGGGGGCTCAGGCACAACTGTCAATACTCTTTTTGACAAATTAGAAAAACCCTCTGGATATTTCTGACCGCGGGGCGCAACTGTCAGTCACCCAAGCTAATATAATCGGCGAGGATGGATCCTCAACTGGCGATCGAAGAGCTGCTGCGCCCAACTATGCAACTGACTGTGGCATTGCTTAGTTCGTTATTATTCATTTAGCATTAAAGATTAGCAGTTTTCTTATAAGATATTGGTGTTATTGTAGCGGTAATACTTAAGGAAATGTTTAAAAAGTATATGACAATTAGAGAAAAACTTACTGGAGCTTCGCAGCTAGCCCTGAGAAAAAGTCCACCAACAAAAATCTTAATTACAATAGTAATCTAATGAAAGAGATGGTAAGAATATTGTAGAATGCACTAAAAATAAAATATCAATTGTAGTATATTTGACAATCAGAGTAATGAAATTTATTTTGAAGTGAAGGAAGGGGCCACATGGTAAACTTTACCCCGGGCCACCAAAAGTATCATGGTGTTGCCCTAGTTACTTACCCATATTCTTGCCATCTATCGTATCATGGTGTTGCCCTAGTTACTTACCCATAGCCTTGCCATCTATTGTATCATGGTGTTGCCCTAGTTACTTACCCATATTCTTGCCATCTATCGTATCATGGTGTTGCCCTAGTTACTTACCCATATCCTTGCCATCTATCGTATAGTAGTGTTGCCCTAGTTACCCATATCCTTGCCATCTATCGTATTATAGTGCTGCCCTTGTTACTTACCCATATCCTTGCCATCTATTGTATCATAGTGTTGCCCTAGTTACTTACCCATATCCTTGCCATCTATCGTATCATAGTGTTGCCCTAGTTACTTACCCATATCCTTGCCATCTATCGTATCATAGTGTTGCCCTAGTTACTTCCCCATATCCTTGCCATCTATTGTATCATAGTGTTGCCCTAGTTACTTACCCATATCCTTGCCATCTATTGTATCATAGTATTGCCCTAGTTACTTACCCATATCCTTGCCATCTATCGTATCATAGTGTTGCCCTAGTTACTTACCCATATCCTTGCCATCTATTGTATCATAGTGTTGCCCTAGTTACTTACCCATATCCTTGCCATCTATTGTATCATGGTGTTGCCCTAGTTACTTACACATATTCTTGCCATCTATCGTATCATGGTGCTCCTAAATACTAACATCACAATATTGTATATCATATAGTTTTAGCGATGTTTGAAAACAGTTCTATAAAATAATATCCAGTATATTATTCTTTAACTTATTTAATTTTGATTATTTGTATGACGATTTTGTCAGGGATACCAGTATTGATGTCTTTTCCCCACTTCATGAATGCAGAGCCTTCTGTAACAAAACATCTGGTAGGGCTACATCCAGATCCCAGAAGACACGACTTCTTCATAGACATTCAACCAGTAAGTTATTAAAAATAATAAGTGTACTTTTTGGTATTCCATTTTTACGATAATGATCATTGAAAACGATTAGATGAAAATAAAATATGATCACGCAAGAACTTGTACTAATTACTATTCTACCGGCTAAGAGAGTAAACTGTTGCATTATTAAGCAACAAATAAATGTTTTTTATAATTTATATTTTTCTTCATTTTATTTCCTGATAATCCAAACTTTCTCAGATACGAACACTGTTTGTTCCACATTAATTCAGTTTTGCATGACTCTACTTTTGCTGTAACAGAAAGAATATTAATTAGTTATTGTTTATTGAACAATGCTAATTAAAACTACATGATGGGGAAACAATTATTTTGGCTTATACAACTTTTAGCACCGGAAGGCTACTTATTTAGGTATGAATGAGTGTGACTGAAACTTTGTATGTATGTGGAATTGTATAGAACGAATGGGAACTTTCAATTACAATTTGAAGATTGCGATACAATTATTGTAAATTGTTCTTAGCAATAAAGTAATTTGAAGTGAATAGCAATTTTTAGTCCCACCTCATAGTAGATAAAAAAGCATAATTAATTCCAGCTTATCTACATAGGAGTTAATTTTTTTTAAATTGGTAGTCAACACATTAATCAACCCAAGGCACGAAATTTGAACACATTAACCTGATTTACATGTTAAACCCTTTCGGGGAAACTTTTTGTTTTATAAAAAAATTTATGTATACTTATTTGATATCTGTATATTTTTTGAAGATTCTTCATACAAAACTTTTTTTATGACTTCCGGTTTACGAGATACAGATCGTCCAGTATAGTGGACTAATTCCCCAATGGAGGCGATCTTGAAACATTTTTTTCTTTTTTTATATATAAAGCCTAATAAAAATGAGGAAAAACACATGTTTTTAGTTTATATTCAATATTTATTAACTAGTTTAACATATAATACTCACATATCTATAAAATACAAAAAGTCAACACAGTAAAATTGTGTTATTTTATATACAGAAATTCATATAAAATACATTTTTTAAGAAAACTTAATATAGTATTTTTTTGAAGCAGTGCCTTTAACATCCCTCAAAACTACCAGGCACTATTACACAGTTTACTTTTGGTGAAAATCATGAAAACAATTGTTTTGTCGTGTGATACAAAGATTTATTTTGCATTTTTTGTAAGAGAAAAAGTTTTATTTTTGCAGCCAGGTTGTTTGCATCTTGAGGCATTTGGTTTCTCATCAAATAGGCAGATGACCTATCCTGTCATAACTAATGTCCTCTACTGGTCATTGGACGGACGACCTCTTTTCTTTTCAGTGACTCGACCACTCAAAATTAAGGCCTCTGCAAAGTTTTGGCGGAAGTGAATCAAGTCGAGTCTTTCAGATTTTGGTACATTCAGCTTGTTGGTATCTTTGATATACTCCAACAATGAGTTCGTGACGGCCAAATCAATTACATGAGTAAACATTTGTAGAGTCCATTTTTTGCTCTTTATGAAAGTACGATAAATAGCAATAAGGAAAATCAACCTTATCCACTCCTTCCATACTGTTGTTGTATCTCTATTACTTCTTTCCTTGGTATATGGATAAATTCTTTTTAATCTTGTCCCATCGCTTACCCTATGTTATGTTACTATTGAAGTGTCATTCCACTGAGTCATTACAATACAGTTATCACTTACAACCTCTTTATATGCTCCTCGACCTTTTGATTTCATTACTTTGTGGGTGAGAAGCAAGGCTTACAAAAACGTAGATTATAGCTGTCCCAGCGGCATACATTTTTTTCTGATGTAAAAATTGGAGCCAGTAAGAGTTGAAATAGTTGTCAAAATACAGATGAATATTGGGGACTTTGATCCTTTCAGCCAGTTGCATTACAACAGCTAGACCCTGAGCTAGTTTCTTGTGAAACGGATCAAGTTCAGAAGTATTGCCCTGATATATAACAAAATCGTACACAAGACCGCTTTCACCACAGAGCATGACAATTTTCACACCCCATTTTGTCGGTTTGTTCTTATGTATTGTTTGCAACTAAGCTGTCCCTTAAACGGTACCACTTGCACGTCTATGCACACGTTGGGCTTGAGTTGAAACTGATTACAAGCCTGTTTGATAGCATTGGATAATGGCCGAACTTTCCAAAAACGATCAGTATTGCTAGGGGGGTTCTGAGTATTGTCATAAAAATGGATACATTTCCGCAGCTTTTGGAAGCGTTCTCTTGACAAATTGTCATGTATTAAGGGAATAGCAAATTTATGTTCCAAATATAACCTAACACGAAGGTAGCTCAGATCCCCCATTAGAATGTGAATGCCTATAAACGTCTTGATTTCATCGAGATTTGTTGGTGAACAATGTGGTACGTTTTGCTGTTCAGCATACAGAATTAGTAAAATTAGCTGTGTCCATCCAAAAAGCATAATTGAAGTAGCACTCAAAATACTTAAAAGGGCTCTTGATCTCAAGTAAAACTGCATTTGGTGGCTCATAAAATTGTTCATTCAACGTTTCAAAAGCATCTATACAACGCCACTTTACTTCCTTTTTAGGTATCAAACCTTAGGTAATAAAATACTGTTTTACCTGTTCATCTAATGTATTGTATATAGGAATACCATTCGTTTCTGATTCATCTTATTCATTGATGTGTTCCTCCACAACAACGTCCATAGCTACATCAAACAATCCATCCATCGGGTCTGGCTGGTCATACTGTCCATCGCTTACACCATTGGTTGAAACATTTGTTGAGGAATTGTAACCAGGAACTATCCCCATGACGGGGTCTTCATCTGTGGCCATATCTCCAAATAGTTCATCTTGAACTGCGGCTTCAATATCCTCTCTGAAAATAAACATTGAATTGTAGTCATAGGCTATAAATTAAAACAAATAGTTAACATTTGAAAATTCCTAATAGCCTAGGCCTTTTCTAGCCCAAATAATTTTTAGCATAAATAGAATGCTATAAAATCGTAGAAACTCAACAGAAGTTATGGTTATTAATTTTGTTTATTATAAGGCCAAAGTTATAAGGCTTCTGAATTTTCAATAAAATGTTCTTACCTTCAGCTGCTGCCAGTTCATTTTCGTCGAAATCATCTTCCAGGTTTTCAATTTCTGATAAATGTCCGTCGTTTATTAAATTTAAAACTTCATAATCGTCAATAAAACACTCTCGCAAACCTCGAAACATATTGGTAAATGCAAGTACACAGTGAGAACTGTTTACATTATGTTTTAGATTAGCATAAACAAACCTGTCAAAAAATCAACTACCGTTGAGGGGATTTTTCCACTAAACTGTACAGTACAATGAAGGGCTCTATGACATTTATTATTGTAAATAAGATGTAACAATATTATTGGTTTAAGTATCTCACACCTTTTCAAAGAGCAGAGTATTTTTATAGAACGTAAAAATATTAATTTAAAATCATTTTCGTGCTTTGAAAGTTATCATATTATGATTGTCAGCTGGAAGGCATGAATCCAACAACATAATAATTGCAAAACTAGCCGACAGAGAGAAACACTGCTCAGAGCAGTACAGTTGTGCTATCTGTGTGGTTTAATGTGCACTACAGCGGAATACAGGCTGTCTAACCATGGAAAATAAATGTTTAAAGAATCGTGCACTACACTGGACAAATCCCCCGAAAGGGTTTTTACGTTAAATTATTTTCAGCCGTGCATATCAGTCACATGCTTAGAGCTACAGATCTAGGACTAAACTGATATGCTATAGGGGAAATGTATGAACTGTAGAGACAACTGACCAGATGTGTTTTGAAGTAGTAGTTCTGT